>CM055958.1:106521484-106749825 GCA_029490685.1 Schizonepeta tenuifolia | reverse complement strand
CACTATTTTGGCCATATCTTTTTCGTTACTCGTCCGATTAAGGCGATTCAAGTTACGTTGGAATCCTTATTAAAAGGCCCACGTATAGGGAAGGTCAAAATCTTGATTGGAGCGCGATAAGGTCGATTTCCTATTTTCGCTCATTTCTGCTAGGGGTACCCCTAGGAAAAATCTCGATTTTTTGACCCGACTCGAAATGGGGTGAAAAATTCATCATCCATTTCCCCATGTATAAACATTACAACGGAAAAGTAATTGAGTGATTCGGACTTGTAACGAGGGAGATTTGGTGAAAAATAGCGCGAAATACACCGATTCTAGAACTCCTCCATATTTTCAGCCGGACAAAATTGAAAATTATCAAATTGTCTTCACACAAGGTAATAGGTCTCTGAATGAGCTTTCCACTGGTGCAAGAATCGAGCGAAGCGGGTAAGTAATGAGTGAGATATGGCCCTCACAGTGACCTGTGTTGCGGGGAGTGTCGAAAGGATCACGCCATCCGTCAATAATTTTGACCCGATAAATGGTAGATGACTTGGATTTAGCAACTCCTAGGCTTAGCCCTCTGAATGAGCTTTCCAACGACATAAGAATCGTGCGAATCGGCCCAATAGCGAGTGAGTTATGGTCCATACAGTGGCCAAGTAGCCCAAAAGAGGCCAAACGGAGGCAGCGCGATTGCGTCGCCGCGGAGCAATTTTTTGCCATCCACTATTTTTGCCATATCTTTTTCATTACTCGTCCGATTAAGGCGATTCAAGTTGCGTTGGAATCCTTATTCAAAGGTCCACGTCTAGGGAAGGTCAAAATCTTGATTGGAGCGCGATAAGGTCGATTTCCTATTTTCACTCATTTCTGCTAAGGGTACCCCTAGGAAAAATCTCGATTTTTTGAGTCGACTCGAAACGGGGTGAAAACTTCATCATCCATTTCCCCATGTATTAACATTACAACGGAAAAGTAATTGAGTGATTCGAACTTGTAACGAGGGAGATTTGGTGAAAAATAGCGCGAAATACACCGATTCTAGAAATCCTCCATATTTTCGGCCAGACAAAATTGAAAATATCAAATCGTCTGCATACAAGGTCATAGGACTCTGAATGAGCTTTCCAGTGGTGCAAGAATCGTGCGAATCGGGTAAGTAATGAGTGAGATATGGCCCTCACAGTGACCTGTGCTGCGGGGAGTGTCGAAAGGATCACGCCATCCGTCAATAATTTTGACCCGATAAATGGTAGATAGCTTGGATTTAGCAACTCCTAGGCTTTACCCTCTGAATGAGCATTCCAACGACATAAGAATCGTGCGAATCGGCCCAATAGCGAGTGAGTTATGGTCCATACAGTGGCCAAGTAGCCCAAAAGAGGCCAAACAGAGGCAGCGCGATTGCGTCGCCGCGGAGCAGTTTTTTGCCATCCACTATTTTGGCCATATCTTTTTCGTTACTCGTCCGATTAAGGCGATTCAAGTTGCATTGGAATCCTTATTCAAAGGCCCACGTGTAGGGAAGGTCAAAATCTTGATTGGAGCGGGATAAGGTCGATTTCCTATTTTCGCTCATTTCTGCTAGGGGTACCCCTAGGAAAAATCTCGATTTTTTGACCCGACTCGAAACGGGGTGAAAACTTCATCATCCATTTCCCCATGTATTAACATTACAACGGAAAAGTAATTGAGTGATTCAGACTTGTAACGAGGCAGATTTGTTGAAAAATAGCGCGAAATACACCGATTCTTGGAATCCTCCATATTTTCGGCTGGAAAAAATTGAAAATTATCAAATCGTCTGCACACAAGGTCATAGGTCCCTGAATGAGCTTTCCATTGGTGCAAGAATCGAGCGAATCGGGTAAGTAATGAGTGAGATATGTCCCTCACAGTGACCTGTGCTGCGGGGAGTGTCGAAAGGATTATGCCATCCGTCAATAATTTTGACCCAATAAATGGTAGATGACTTGGATTTAGCAACTCCTAGGCTTAGCCCTCTGAATGAGCTTTCCAACGACATAAGAATCGTGCGAATCGGCCCAATAGCGAGTGAGTTATGGTCCATACAGTGGCCAAGTAGCCCAAAAGAGGCCAAACGGAGACAGCGCGATTGCGTTGCCGCGGAGCAGTTTTTTGCCATCCACTATTTTGGCCATATCTTTTTCATTACTCGTCCGATTAAGGCGATTCAAGTTGCGTTGGAATCCTTATTCAAAGGCCCACGTCTAGGGAAGGTCAAAATCTTGATTGGAGCGCGATAAGGTTGATTTTCTATTTTCACTCATTTCTGCTAGGGGTACCCCTAGGAAAAATCTCGATTTTTTGACCCGACTCGAAACCGGATGAAAACTTCATCATCCATTTTCCAATGTATTAAAATTACAACGGAAAAGTATATGAGTGATTCGGACTTGTAACGAGGCAGATTTGGTGAAAAATAGCGCGAAATATACCGATTCTTGAAATCCTCCATATTTTCGGCTGGACAAAATTGAAAATTATCAAATCGTCTGCACACAAGGTCATAGGTCCCTGAATGAGCTTTCCATTGGTGCAAGAATCGAGCGAATCGGGTAAGTAATGAGTGAGATATGGCCCTCACAGTGACCTGTGCTGCGGGGAGTGTCGAAAGGATCACGCCATCTGTCAATAATTTTGACCCGATAAATGGTAGATGACTTGAATTTAGCAACTCCTAGGCTTAGCCCTCTGAATGAGCTTTCCAACGACATAACAATTGTGCGAATCGGCCCAATAGCGAGTGAGTTATGGTCCATACAGTGGCCAAGTAGCCCAAAAGAGGCCAAACGGAGACAGCGCGATTGCGTTGCCGCGGAGCAGTTTTTTGCCATCCACTATTTTGGCCATATCTTTTTCATTACTCGTCCGATTAAGGCGATTCAAGTTGCGTTGGAATCCTTATTTAAAGGCCCACGTGTAGGGAAGGTCAAAATCTTTATTGGAGCACGATAAGGTCGATTTTCTATTTTCGCTCATTTTTGCTAGGGGTACCCCTAGGAAAAATCTCGATTTTTTGACCCGACTCGAAACGAGGTGAAAACTTCATCATCCATTTCCCCATGTATTAACATTACAACAGAAAAGTAATTGAGTGATTCGGACTTGTAACGAGGGAGATTTGGTGAAAAATAGCGCGAAATACACCGATTCTAGAAATCCTCCATATTTTTCGGCCGTACAAAATTGAAAATTATCAAATTTTCTGCACACAAAGTCATAGGTCTCTAAATGAGCTTTCCAGTGGTGCAAGAATCGAGCGACTCTAGTAAGTAATGAGTGAGATATGGCCCTCACAGTGATCTGTGATGCGGGGAGTGTCGAAAGGATCACGCCATCCGTCAATAATTTTGACCCGATAAATGGTAGATGACTTGGATTTAGCAACTCCTAGGCTTAGCCCTCTGAATGAGCTTTCCAACGACATAAGAATCGTGCGAATCGGCCCAATAGCGAGTGAGTTATGGTCCATACAGTGGCTAAGTAGCCCAAAAGAGGCCAAACGCAGGCAGCGCGATTGCGTCGCCGCAGAGCAGTTTTTTGCTATCCACTATTTTGGCCATATCTTTTTCGTTACTCGTCCGATTAAGGCTATTCAAGTTGCATTGGAATCCTCATTCAAAGGCCCACGTGTAGGGAAGGTCAAAATCTTGATTGGAGCGCGATAAGGTCGTTTTCCTATTTTCACTCATTTCTGCTAGGGGTACCCCTAGGAAAAATCTCGATTTTTTGACCCGACTTGAAACGCGATGAAAACTTCATCATCCTTTTCCCCATGTATTATATTACAACGGAAAAGTAATTGAGTGATTCGGACTTGTAACGAGGGAGATTTGGTGAAAAATATCGCAAAATACACCGATTCTAGAAATCCTCCATATTTTCGGCCGGACAAAATTGAAAATTATGAAATTGTCTTCACACAAGGTCATAGGTCTCTGAATGAGCTTTCCAATGGTGCAAGAATCAAGCGAATCGGATAAGTAATGAGTGAGATATGGCCCTCACAGTGACCTGTGCTGCGGAGAGTATCGAAAGGATCACGCCATCCGTCAATAATTTTGACCCGATAAATGGTAGATCACTTTGATTTAGCAACTCCTAGGCTTAGCCCTCTGAATGAGCTTTCCAACGACATAAGAATCATGCGAATCGGCCCAATAGGGAGTGAGTTATGGTCCATACAGTGGCTAAGTAGCCCAAAAGAGGCCAAACGGAGGCAGCGCGATTGCGTCGCCGCAGAGCAGTTTTTTGCCATCCACTATTTTGGCCATATCTTTTTCATTACTCTTCCGATTAAGGCGATTCAAGTGGCGTTGGAATCCTTATTAAAAGGCCCACGTGTAGGGAAGGTCAAAATCTTGATTGGAGCGCGATAAGGTCGATTTCCTATTTTCGCTAATTTCTGCTAGGGGAACCCCTAGGAAAAATCTCGATTTTTTGACCCGACTCGAAACGGGGTGAAAACTTCATCATCCATTTCCCCATGTATTAACATTACAACAGAAAAGTAATTGAGTGATTCGGACTTGTAACGAGGGAGATATGGTGAAAAATAGCGCGAAATACACCGATTCTAGAAATCATTCATATCTTTCGGCCGGACAAAATTAAAAATTATCAAATCGTCTGCACACAAAGTCATAGGTCTCTCAATGAGCTTTCCAGTGGTGCAAGAATCGAGCGACTCGGGTAAGTAATGAGTGAGATATGGCCCTCACAGTGACCTGTGCTGCGGGGAGTATCGAAAGGATCACGCCATCCGTCAATAATTTTGACCCGATAAATGGTAGATCACTTTGATTTAGCAACTCCTAGGCTTAGCCCTCTGAATGAGCTTTCCAACGACATAAGAATCATGCGAATCGGCCCAATAGGGAGTGAGTTATGGTCCATACAGTGGCTAAGTAGCCCAAAAGAGGCCAAACGGAGGCAGCGCGATTGCGTCGCCGTAGAGCAGTTTTTTGCCATCCACTATTTTGGCCATATCTTTTTCATTACTCTTCCGATTAAGGCGATTCAAGTTGCGTTGGAATCCTTATTAAAAGGCCCACGTGTAGGGAAGGTCAAAATCTTGATTGGAGCGCGATAAGGTCGATTTCCTATTTTCGCTCATTTCTGCTAGGGGAACCCCTAGGAAAAATCTCGATTTTTTGACCCGACTCGAAACGGGGTGAAAACTTCATCATCCATTTCCCCATGTATTAACATTACAACAGAAAAGTAATTGAGTGATTCGGACTTGTAACGAGGGAGATTTGGTGAAAAATAGCGCGAAATACACCGATTCTAGAAATCCTCCATATTTTTCGGCCGGACAAAATTGAAAATTATCAAATCGTCTGCACACAAAGTCATAGGTCTCTCAATGAGCTTTCCAGTGGTGCAAGAATCGAGCGACTCGGGTAAGTAATGAGTGAGATATGGCCCTCACAGTGATCTGTGCTTCGGGGAGTGTCGTAAGGATCACGCTATCCGTCAATAATTTTGACCCGATAAATGGTAGATGATTTGGATTTAGCAACTCCTAGGCTTAGCACTCTGAATGAGCTTTCCAACGACATAAGAATCGTGCGAATCGGCCCAATAGCGAGTGAGTTATGGTCCATACAGTGGCTAAGTAGCCCAAAAGAGGCCAAACGGAGGCAGCGCGATTGCGTCGCCGCAGAACAGTTTTTTGCTATCCACTATTTTGGCCATATCTTTTTCGTTACTCGTCCAATTAAGGCGATTCAAGTTGCATTGGAATCCTCATTCAAAGGCCCACGTGTAGGGAAGGTCAAAATCTTGATTGGAGCGCGATAAGGTCGTTTTCCTATTTTCACTCATTTCTGCTAGGGGTACCCCTAGGAAAAATCTCGATTTTTTGACCCGACTCGAAACGCGGTGAAAACTTCATCATCCTTTTCCCCATGTATTATATTACAACGGAAAAGTAATTGAGTGATTCGGACTTGTAACGAGGGAGATTTGGTGAAAAATATCGCGAAATACACCGATTCTAGAAATCCTCCATATTTTCGGCCGGACAAAATTGAAAATTATGAAATCGTCTTCACACAAGGTCATAGGTCTCTGAATGAGCTTTCCAGTGGTGCAAGAATCAAGCGAATCGGATAAGTAATGAGTGAGATATGGCCCTCACAGTGACCTGTGCTGCGGGGAGTATCGAAAGGATCACGCCATCCGTCAATAATTTTGACCCGATAAATGGTAGATCACTTTGATTTAGAAACTCCTAGGCTTAGCCCTCTGAATGAGCTTTCCAACGACATAAGAATCATGCGAATCGGCCCAATAGGGAGTGAGTTATGGTCCATACAGTGGCCAAGTAGCCCAAAAGAGGCCAAACGGAGGCAGCGCGATTGCGTCGCCGCAGAGCACTTTTTTGCCATCCACTATTTTGGCCATATCTTTTTCGTTACTCTTCCGATTAAGGCGATTCAAGTTGCGTTGGAATCCTTATTAAAAGACCCACGTGTAGGGAAGGTCAAAATCTTGATTGGAGTGCGATAAGGTCGATTTCCTATTTTCGCTCATTTCTGCTAGGGGTACCCCTAGGAAAAATCTCGATTTTTTGACCCGACTCGAAACGGGGTGAAAACTTCATCATCCATTTCCCCATGTATAAACATTACAACAGAAAAGTAATTGAGTGATTCGGACTTGTAACGAGGGAGATTTGGTGAAAAATAGCGCGAAATACACCGATTCTAGAAATCCTCCATATTTTTCGGCCGGACAAAATTGAAAATTATCAAATCGTCTGCACACAAAGTCATAAGTCTCTCAATTAGATTTCCAGTGGTGCAAGAATCGAGCGACTCGGGTAAGTAATGAGTGAGATATGGCCCTCACAGTGATCTGTGCTTCGGGGAGTGTCGAAAGGATCACGCCATCCGTCAATAATTTTGACCCGATAAATGGTAGATGACTTGGATTTAGCAACTCCTAGGCTTAGCCCTCTGAATGAGCTTTCCAACGACATAAGAATCGTGCGAATCGGCCCAATAGCGAGTGAGTTATGGTCCATACAGTGGCTAAGAAGTCCAAAAGAGGCCAAACGGAGGCAGCGCGATTGCGTCGCCGCAGAGCAGTTTTTTGCCATCCACTATTTTGGCCATATCTTTTTCGTTACTCGTCCGATTAAGGCGATTCAAGTTGCATTGGAATCCTTATTCAAAGGCCCACGTGTAGGGAAGGTCAAAATCTTGATTGGAGCGCGATAAGGTCGTTTTCCTATTTTCACTCATTTTTGCTAGGGGTACCCCTAGGAAAAATCTCGATTTTTTGACCCGACTCGAAACGCGGTGAAAACTTCATCATCCTTTCCACATGTATTAACATTACAACGGAAAAGTAATTGAGTGATTCGGACTTGTAACGAGGGAGATTTGGTGAAAAATAGCACGAAATACACCGATTCTAGAAATCCTCCATATTTTCGGCCGGACAAAATTGAAAATTATCAAATCCTCTGCACACAAAGTCATAGGTCTCTAAATGAGCTTTCCAGTGGTGCAAGAATCGAGCGACTCGGGTAAGTAATGAGTGAGATATGGCCCTCACAGTGATCTGTGCTGCGGGGAGTGTCGAAAAGATCACGCCATCCGTCAATAATTTTGACCCGATAAATGGTAGATGACTTGGATTTAGCAACTCCTAGGCTTAGCCCTCTGAATGAGCTTTCCAACGACATAAGAATCGTGCGAATCGGCTCAATAGGGAGTTAGTTATGGTCCATACAGTGGCCAAGTAGCCCAAAAGAGGCCAAACGTAGGCAGCGCGATTGCGTCGCCGCAGAGCAGTTTTTTGCCTTCCACTATTTTGGCCATATCTTTTTCGTTACTCCTCCTATTAAGGCGATTCAAGTTGCGTTGGAATCCTTATTAAAAGGCCCACGTATAGGGAAGGTCAAAATCTTGATTGGAGCGCGATAAGGTCGATTTCCTATTTTCGCTCATTTATGCTAGGGGTACCCCTAGGAAAAATCTCGATTTTTTGACCCGACTCGAAACGGGGTGAAAACTTCATCATCCATTTCCCCATGTATAAACATTACAATGGAAAAGTAATTGAGTGATTCGGACTTGTAACGAGGGAGATTTGTTGAAAAATAGCGCGAAATTTACTGATTCTAGAAATCCTCCATATTTTCGGCTGGACAAAATTGAAAATTATCAAATCGTCTGCACACAAAGTCATAGGTCTCTAAATGAGCTTTCCAGTGGTGCAAGAATCGAGCGACTCGGGTAAGTAATGAGTGAGATATGGCCCTCACAGTGATCTGTGCTGCGGGGAGTGTTGAAAAGATCACGCCATCCGTCAATAATTTTGACCCGATAAATGGTAGATGACTTGGATTTAGAAACTCCTAGGCTTAGCCCTCTGAATGAGCTTTCCAACGACATAAGAATCGTGCGAATCGGCTCAATAGGGAGTGAGTTATGGTCCATACAAAGGCCAAGTAGCCCAAAAGAGGCCAAACGGAGGCAGCGCGATTGCGTCGCAGCAGAGCAGTTTTTTGCGATCCACTATTTTGGCCATATCTTTTTCGTTACTCCTCCTATTAAGGCGATTCAAGTTGCGTTGGAATCCTTATTAAAAGGCCCACGTATAGGGAAGGTCAAAATCTTGATTGGAGCGCGATAAGGTCGATTTCCTATTTTCGCTCATTTCTGCTAGGGGTATGTACCCCTAGGAAAAATCTCGATTTTTTGACCCGACTCGAAACGGGGTGAAAACTTCATCATCCATTTCCCCATGTATAAACATTACAACGGAAAAGTAATTGAGTGATTCGGACTTGTAACGAGGGAGATTTGTTGAAAAATAGCGCGAAATTTAGTGATTCTAGAAATCCTCCATATTTTCGGCCAGACAAAATTGAAAATTATCAAATCGTCTGCACACAAAGTCATAGGTCTCTAAATGAGCTTTCCAGTGATGCAAGAATCGAGCGACTCGGGTAAGTAATGAGTGAGATATGGCCCTCACAGTGATCTGTGCTGCGAGGAGTGTCGAAAGGATCACGTCATCCATCAATAATTTTGACCCGATAAATGGTAGATGACTTGGATTTAGCAACTCCTAGGCTTAGCCCTCTGAATGAGTTTCCAACGACATAAGAATCGTGCGAATCGGCCCAATAGGGAGTGAGTTATGGTCCATACAGTGGCCAAGTAGCCCAAAAGAGGCCAAACGGAGGCAGCGCGATTGCGTCGCCGCAGAGCAGTTTTTTGCCATCCACTATTTTGGCCATATCTTTTTCGTTACTCCTCCGATTAAGGCGATTCAAGTTGCGTTGGAATCCTTATTAAAAGGCCCACGTGTAGGGAAGGTCAAAATCTTGATTGGAGCGCGATAAGGTGGATTTCCTATTTTCGCTCATTTCTGCTAGGGGTACCCCTAGGAAAAATCTCGATTTTTTTACCCGACTCGAAACGGGGTGAAAACTTCATCATCCATTTCCCCATGTATTAACATTACAACGGAAAATAGCGCGAAATACAAGGGAGATTTGGTGAAAAATAGCGCGAAATACACCGATTCTAGAAATCCTCCATATTTTTCGGCCGGACAAAATTGAAAATTATCAAATCGTCTGCACACAAAGTCATAGGTCTCTAAATGAGCTTTCCAGTGGTGCAAGAATCGAGCGACTCGGGTAAGTAATGAGTGAGATATGGCCCTCACAGTGATCTGTGCTGCGGGGAGTGTCGAAAAGATCACGCCATCCGTCAATAATTTTGACCCGATAAATGGTAGATCACTTTGATTTAGCAACTCCTAGGCTTAGCCCTCTGAATGAGCTTTCCAACGACATAAGAATCGTGCGAATCGGCTCAATAGGGAGTGAGTTATGGTCCATACAGTGGCCAAGTAGCCCAAAAGAGGCCAAACGGAGGCAGCGCGATTGCGTCGCCGCAGAGCAGATTTTTGCCATCCACTATTTTGGCCATATCTTTTTCGTTACTCCTCCTATTAAGGCGATTCAAGTTGCGTTGGAATCCTTATTAAAAGGCCCACGTATAGGGAAGGTCAAAATCTTGATTGGAGCGCGATAAGGTCGATTTCCTATTTTCGCTCATTTCTGCTAGGGGTACCCCTAGGAAAAATCTCGATTTTTTGACCCGACTCGAAACGGGGTGAAAACTTCATCATCCATTTCCCCATGTATTAACATTACAACGGAAAAGTAATTGAGTGATTCGGACTTGTAACGAGGGAGATTTGTTGAAAAATAGCGCGAAATATACTGATTCTAGAAATCCTCCATATTTTCGGCCGGACAAAATTGAAAATTATCAAATCGTCTGCACACAAAGTCATAGGTCACTAAATGAGCTTTCCAGTGATGCAAGAATCGAGCGACTCGGGTAAGTAATGAGTGAGATATGGCCCTCACAGTGATCTGTGCTTCGGGGAGTGTCGAAAGGATCACGCCATCCGTCAATAATTTTGACCCGATAAATGGTAGATGACTTGGATTTAGCAACTCCTAGGCTTAGCCCTCTGAATGAGCTTTCCAACGACATAAGAATCGTGAAAATCGGCCCAATAGCGAGTGAGTTATGGTCCATACAGTGGCCAAGTCGCCCAAAAGAGGCCAAACGGAGGCAGCGCGATTGCGTCGCCGTGGAGCAAATTTTTGCCATCCACTATTATGGCCATATCTTTTTCATTACTCGTCCGATTAAGGCGATTCAAGTTGCGTTGGAGTACTTATTCAAAGGCCCACGTGTAGGGAAGGTCAAAATCTTGATTGGAGCGCGATAAGGTCGATTTCCTATTTTCACTCATTTCTGCTAGGGCCCCTAGGAAAAATCTCGATTTTTTTACCCGACTCGAAACGGGGTGAAAAATTCATCATCCATTTCCCCATGTATTAAAATTACAACGGAAAAGTAATTGAGTGATTCGGACTTGTAACGAGGGAGATTTGGTGAAAAATAGCGCGAAATATACCGATTCTTGAAATCCTCCATATTTTCGGCCGGACAAAATTGAAAATTATCAAATCGTCTGCACACAAGGTCATAGGTCCCTGAATGAGCTTTCCATTGGTGCAAGAATCGAGCGAATCGGGTAAGTAATGAGTGAGATATGGCCCTCACAGTGACCTGTGCTGCGGGGAGTGTCGAAAGGATAACGCCGTCCGTCAATAATTTTGACCCAATAAATGGTAGATAACTTGGATTTAGCAAATCCTAGGCTTAACCCTCTGAATGAGCTTTCCAACGACATAAGAATCGTGCGAATCGGCCCAATAGCGAGTGAGTTATGGTCCATACAGTGGCTAAGAAGTCCAAAAGAGGCCAAACGGAGGCAGCGCGATTGCGTCGCCGCAGAGCAGTTTTTTGCCATCCACTATTTTGGCCATATCTTTTTCGTTACTCGTCCGATTAAGGCGATTCAAGTTGCATTGGAATCCTTATTCAAAGGCCCACGTGTAGGGAAGGTCAAAATCTTGATTGGAGCGCGATAAGGTCGTTTTCCTATTTTCACTCATTTTTGCTAGGGGTACCCCTAGGAAAAATCTCGATTTTTTGACCCGACTCGAAACGCGGTGAAAACTTCATCATCCTTTCCACATGTATTAACATTACAACGGAAAAGTAATTGAGTGATTCGGACTTGTAACGAGGGAGATTTGGTGAAAAATAGCACGAAATACACCGATTCTAGAAATCCTCCATATTTTCGGCCGGACAAAATTGAAAATTATCAAATCCTCTGCACACAAAGTCATAGGTCTCTAAATGAGCTTTCCAGTGGTGCAAGAATCGAGCGACTCGGGTAAGTAATGAGTGAGATATGGCCCTCACAGTGATCTGTGCTGCGGGGATTGTCGAAAAGATCACGCCGTCCGTCAATAAATTTGACCCAATAAATGGTAGATGACTTGGATTTAGCAAATCCTAGGCTTAACCCTCTGAATGAGCTTTCCAACGACATAAGAATCGTGTGAATCGGCCCAATAGCGAGTGAGTTATGGTCCATACAGTGGCCAAGTAACCCAAAAGAGGCCAAACGGAGGCAGCGCGATTGCGTCGCCGCAGAGCAGCTTTTTGCCATCCACTATTTTGGCCATATCTTTTTCGTTACTCGTCCGATTAAGGCGATTCAAGTTACGTTGGAATCCTTATTAAAAGGCCCACGTATAGGGAAGGTCAAAATCTTGATTGGAGCGCGATAAGGTCGATTTCCTATTTTCGCTCATTTCTGCTAGGGGTACCCCTAGGAAAAATCTCGATTTTTTGACCCGACTCGAAATGGGGTGAAAAATTCATCATCCATTTCCCCATGTATAAACATTACAACGGAAAAGTAATTGAGTGATTCGGACTTGTAACGAGGGAGATTTGTTGAAAAATAGCGCGAAATTTACTGATTCTCGAAATCCTCCATATTTTCGGCCGGACAAAATTGAAAATTATCAAATCGTCTGCACACAAAGTCATAGGTCTCTAAATGAGCTTTCCAGTGATGCAAGAATCGAGCGACTCGGGTAAGTAATGAGTGAGATATGGCCCTCACAGTGATCTGTGCTGCGAGGAGTGTCGAAAGGATCACGTCATCCATCAATAATTTTGACCCGATAAATGGTAGATGACTTGGATTTAGCAACTCCTAGGCTTAGCCCTCTGAATGAGCTTTCCAACGACATAAGAATCGTGCGAATCGGCCCAATAGGGAGTGAGTTATGGTCCATACAGTGGCCAAGTAGCCCAAAAGAGGCCAAACGGAGGTAGCGCGATTGCGTCGCCGCAGAACAGTTTTTTGCCATCCACTATTTTGGCCATATCTTTTTCGTTACTCCTCCGATTAAGGCGATTCAAGTTGCGTTGGAATCATTATTAAAAGGCCCACGTTTAGGGAAGGTCAAAATCTTGATTGGAGCGCGATAAGGTGGATTTCCTATTTTCGCTCATTTCTGCTAGGGGTACCCCTAGGAAAAATCTCGATTTTTTGACCCGACTCGAAACGGGGTGAAAACTTCATCATCCATTTCCCCATGTATTAACATTACAACGGAAAAGTAATTGAGTGATTCGGACTTGTAACGAGGGATATTTGGTGAAAAATAGCGCGAAATACACCGATTCTAGAAATCCTCCATATTTTTCGGCCGGACAAAATTGAAAATTATCAAATCGTCTGCACACAAAGTCATAGGTCTCTAAATGAGCTTTCCAGTGGTGCAAGAATCGAGCGACTCGGGTAAGTAATGAGTGAGATATGGCCCTCACAGTGATCTGTGCTGCGGGGATTGTCGAAAAGATCACGCTATCCGTCAATAATTTTGACCCGATAAATGGTAGATGACTTGGATTTAGCAACTCCTAGGCTTAGCCCTCTGAATGAGCTTTCCAACGACATAAGAATCGTGCGAATCGGCCCAATAGGGAGTGAGTTATGGTCCATACAGTGGCCAAGTAACCCAAAAGAGGCCAAACGGAGGCAGCGCAATTGCGTCGCCGCAGAGCAGCTTTTTGCCATCCACTATTTTGGCCATATCTTTTTCGTTACTCGTCCGATTAAGGCGATTCAAGTTGCGTTGGAATCCTTATTAAAAGGCCCACGTATAGGGAAGGTCAAAATCTTGATTGGAGCGCGATAAGGTCGATTTCCTATTTTCGCTCATTTCTGCTAGGGGTACCCCTAGGAAAAATCTCGATTTTTTGACCCGACTCGAAACGGGGTGAAAACTTCATCATCCATTTCCCCATGTATTAACATTACAACGGAAAAGTAATTGAGTGATTCGGACTTGTAACGAGGGAGATTTGTTGAAAAATAGCGCGAAATATACTGATTCTAGAAATCCTCCATATTTTCGGCTGGACAAAATTGAAAATTATCAAATCGTCTGCACACAAAGTCATAGGTCTCTAAATGAGCTTTCCAGTGATGCAAGAATCGAGCGACTCGGGTAAGTAATGAGTGAGATATGGCCCTCACAGTGATCTGTGCTGCGAGGAGTGTCGAAAGGATCACGTCATCCATCAATAATTTTGACCCGATAAATGGTAGATGACTTGGATTTAGCAACTCCTAGGCTTAGCCCTCTGAATGAGCTTTCCAACGACATAAGAATCGTGCGAATTGGCCCAATAGGGAGTGAGTTATGGTCCATACAGTGGCCAAGTAGCCCAAAAGAGGCCAAACGGAGGTAGCGCGATTGCGTCGCCGCAGAGCAGTTTTTTGCCATCCACTATTTTGGCCTTATCTTTTTCGTTACTCCTCCGATTAAGGCGATTCAAGTTGCGTTGGAATCCTTATTAAAAGGCCCACGTGTAGGGAAGGTAAAAATCTTGATTGGAGCGCGATAAGGTCGATTTCCTATTTTCGCTCATTTCTGCTAGGGGTCCCTAGGAAAAATCTCGATTTTTTTACCCGACTCGAAACGCAGTGAAAACTTAATCATCCATTTCCCCATGTATTAACATTACAACGGAAAAGTAATTGAGTGATTCGGACTTGTAACGAGGGAGATTTGGTGAAAAATAGCGCGAAATACACCGATTCTAGAAATCCTCCATATTTTCGGCCGGACAAAATTGAAAATTATCAAATTGTCTTCACACAAGGTAATATGTCTCTGAATGAGCTTTCCAGTGGTGCAAGAATCGAGCGAAGCGGGTAAGTAATGAGTGAGATATGGCCCTCACAGTGACCTGTGCTGCGGGGAGTGTCGAAAGGATCACGCCATCCGTCAATAATTTTGACCCGATAAATGGTAGATGACTTGGATTTAGCAACTCCTAGGCTTAGCCCTCTGAATGAGCTTTCCAACGACATAAGAATCGTGCGAATCGGCCCAATAGCAAGTGAGTTATGGTCCATACAGTGGCCAAGTAGCCCAAAAGAGGCCAAACGGAGGCAGCGCGATTGCGTTGCCGCGGAGCAGTTTTTTGCCATCTACTATTTTTGCCATATCTTTTTCATTACTCGTCCGATTAAGTCGATTCAAGTTGTGTTGGAATCCTTATTCAAAGGCCCACGTCTAGGGAAGGTCAAAATCTTGATTGGAGCGCGATAAGGTCGATTTCCTATTTTCACTCATTTCTGCTAGGGGTACCCCTAGGAAAAATCTCGATTTTTCTACCCGACTCGAAACGCGGTGAAAACTTCATCATCCATTTCCCCATGTATTAACATTACAACGGAAAGTAATTGAGTGATTCGGACTTGTAACGAGGGAGATTTGGTGAAAAATAGCGCGAAATACACCGATTCTAGAAATCCTCCATATTTTCGGCCGGACAAAATTGAAAATTATCAAATCGTCTTCATACAAGGTCATAGGTCTCTGAATGTGCTTTCCAGTGGTGCAAGAATCGAGCAAATCGGATAAGTAATGAGTGAGATATGGCCCTCACAGTGACCTGTGCTGCGGGGAGTGTCGAAAGGATCACGCCATCCGTCAATAATTTTGACCCGATAAATGGTAGATGACTTGGATTTAGCAACTCCTAGGCTTAGCCCTCTGAATCAGCTTTCCAACGACATAAGAATCGTGCGAATCGGCCCAATAGCGAGTGAGTTATGGTCCATACAGTGGCTAAGTAGCCCAAAAGAGGCCAAACGGAGGCAGCGCGATTGTGTAGCCGTAGAGCAGTTTTTTGCCATCCACTATTTTGGCCATATCTCTTTCGTTACTCGTCCGATTAAGGCGATTCAAGTTGCATTGAAATCCTTATTCAAAGGCCCACGTGTAGGGAAGGTCAAAATCTTGATTGGAGCGCGATAAGGTCGTTTTCCTATTTGCACTCATTTTTGCTAGGGGTACCCCTAGGAAAAATCTCAATTTTTTGACCCGACTCGAAACGCGGTGAAAACTTCATCATCCATTTCCCCATGTATTAACATTACAACGGAAAAGTAATTGAGTGATTCGGACTTGTAACGAGGGAGATTTGGTGAAAAATAGCGCGAAATACACCGATTCTAGAACTCCTCCATATTTTCGGCCGGACAAAATTGAAAATTATCAAATTGTCTTCACACAAGGTAATAGGTCTCTGAATGAGCTTTCCACTGGTGCAAGAATCGAGCGAAGCGGGTAAGTAATGAGTGAGATATGGCCCTCACAGTGACCTGTGTTGCGGGGAGTGTCGAAAGGATCACGCCATCCGTCAATAATTTTGACCCGATAAATGGTAGATGACTTGGATTTAGCAACTCCTAGGCTTAGCCCTCTGAATGAGCTTTCCAACGACATAAGAATCGTGCGAATCGGCCCAATAGCGAGTGAGTTATGGTCCATACAGTGGCTAAGTAGCCCAAAAGAGGCCAAACGGAGGCAGCGCGATTGCGTCGCCGCGGAGCAGTTTTTTGCCATCCACTATTTTTGCCATATCATTTTCATTACTCGTCCGATTAAGGCGATTCAAGTTGCGTTGGAATCCTTATTCAAAGGCCCACGTCTAGGGAAGGTCAAAATCTTGGTTGGAGCGCGATAAGGTCGATTTCCTATTTTCACTCATTTCTGCTAGGGGTACCCCTAGGAAAAATCTCGATTTTTTGACTCGACTCGAAACGGGGTGAAAACTTCATCATCCATTTCCCCATGTATTAACATTACAACGGAAAAGTAATTGAATGATTCAGACTTGTAACGAGGGAGATTTGGTGAAAAATAGCGCGAAATACATCGATTCTTGAAATCCTTCACATTTTCGGCCCGACAAAATTAAAAATTATCAAATCGTCTGCACACAAAGTCATAGGTCTCTGAATGAGCTTTCCAGTGGTGCAAGAATCGAGCAAAGCGGGTAAGTAATGAGTGAGATATGGCCCTCACAGTGATCTGTGCTGCGGGGAGTGTCGAAAGGATCACGCCATCTTTCAATAATTTTGACCCGATAAATGGTAGATGACTTGGATTTAGCAACTCCTAGGCTTAGCCCTCTGAATGAGCTTTCCAACAACATAAGAATCATGCGAATCGGCCCAACAGCGAGTGATTTATGGTCCATACAGTGCCCAAGTAGTCCAAAAGAGGCCAAACGGAGGCAGCGCGATTGCGTCGCCTCGGAGCAGTTTTTTGCCATCCACTATTTTGACCATATCTTTTTCGTTACTCGTCCGATTAAGGCGATTCAAGTTGCATTGGAGTCCTTATTCAAAGGCCCACGTGTAGGGAAGGTCAAAATCTTGATTGGAGCGCGATAAGGTAGATTTCCTATTTTCGCTCATTTCTGCTAGGGGTACCCCTAGGAAAAATCTCGATTTTTTGACCCGACTCGAAACGGGGTGAAAACTTCATCATCCATTTCCCCATGTATTAAAATTACAACGGAAAAGTAATTGAGTGATTCGGACTTGTAACGAGGGTAATTTGGTGAAAAATAGCGCGAAATACACCGATTCTAGAAATCCTACATATTTTCGGCCGGACAAAATTGAAAATTATCAAATCGTCTTCACACAGGGTCATAGGTCTCTGAATGAGCTTTCCAGTGGTGCAAGAATCAAGCGAATCGGGTAAGTAATGAGTGAGATATGGCCCTCACAGTGACCTGTGTTGCGGGGAGTGTCGAAAGGATCACGCCGTCCGTCAATAATTTTGACCCAATAAATGGTAGATGACTTGGATTTAGCAAATCCTAGGCTTAACCCTCTGAATGAGCTTTCCAACGACATAAGAATCGTGCGAATCGGCCCAATAGCAAGTGAGTTATGGTCCATACAGTGGCTAAGTAGCCCAAAAGAGGCCAAACGGAGGCAGCGCGATTGTGTCGCCGCAGAGCAGTTTTTTGCCATCCACTATTTTGGCCATATCTTTTTCATTACTCGTCCGATTAAGACGATTCAAGTTGCATTGGAATCCTTATTCAAAGGCCCACGTGTAGGGAAGGTCAAAATCTTGATTGGATCGCGATAAGGTCGTTTTCCTATTTTCACTCATTTTTGCTAGGGGTACCCCTAGGAAAAATCTCGATTTTTTGACCCGACTCGAAACGCGGTGAAAACTTCATCATCCATTTCCCCATGTATTAACATTACAACGGAAAAGAAATTGAGTGATTCGGACTTGTAACGACGGAGATTTGGTGAAAAATAGCGCGAAATACACCGATTCTAGAAATCCTCCATATTTTCGGCCGGACAAAATTGAAAATTATCAAATCGTCTATACACAAGGTCATAGGTATCTAAATGAGCTTTCCAGTGGTGCAAGAATCGAGCGAATCGGGTAAGTAATGAGTGAGATATGGCCCTCACAGTGACCTATGCTGCGGGTAGTGTCGAAAGGATCACGCCATCCGTCAATAATTTTGACCTGATAAATGGTAGATCACTTTAATTTAGCAACTCCTAGGCTTAGCCCTCTGAATAAGCTTTCCAACGACATAAGAATCGTGCGAATCGGCCCAATAGCGAGTGAGTTATGGTCCATACAGTGGCTAAGAAGTCCAAAAGAGGCCAAACGGAGGCAGCGCGATTGCGTCGCCGCAGAGCAGTTTTTTGCCATCCACTATTTTGGCCATATCTTTTTCGTTACTCGTCCGATTAAGGCGATTCAAGTTGCGTTAGAATCCTTATTCAAAGGCCTACGTGTGGGGAAGGTCTAAATCTTGATTGGAGCGCGATAAGGTCGTTTTCCTATTTTCACTCATTTCTGCTAGGGGTACCCCTAGGAAAAATCTCGATTTTTTGACCCGACTCGAAACGCGGTGAAAACTTCATCATCCATTTCCCCATGTATTAACATTACAACGGAAAAGTAATTGAGTGATTCGGACTTGTAACGAGGGAGATTTGGTGAAAAATAGCGCGAAATACATCGATTCTTGAAATCCTTCACATTTTCGGCCCGACAAAATTAAAAATTATCAAATCGTCTGCACACAAAGTCATAGGTCTCTGAATGAGCTTTCCAGTGGTGCAAGAATCGAGCAAAGCGGGTAAGTAATGAGTGAGATATGGCCCTCACAGTGATCTGTGCTGCGGGGAGTGTCGAAAGGATCACGCCATCTTTCAATAATTTTGACCCGATAAATGGTAGATGACTTGGATTTAGCAACTCCTAGGCTTAGCCCTCTGAATGAGCTTTCCAACAACATAAGAATCATGCGAATCGGCCCAACAGCGAGTGATTTATGGTCCATACAGTGCCCAAGTAGTCCAAAAGAGGCCAAACGGAGGCAGCGCGATTGCGTCGCCTCGGAGCAGTTTTTTGCCATCCACTATTTTGACCATATCTTTTTCGTTACTCGTCCGATTAAGGCGATTCAAGTTGCATTGGAGTCCTTATTCAAAGGCCCACGTGTAGGGAAGGTCAAAATCTTGATTGGAGCGCGATAAGGTAGATTTCCTATTTTCGCTCATTTCTGCTAGGGGTACCCCTAGGAAAAATCTCGATTTTTTGACCCGACTCGAAACGGGGTGAAAACTTCATCATCCATTTCCCCATGTATTAAAATTACAACGGAAAAGTAATTGAGTGATTCGGACTTGTAACGAGGGTAATTTGGTGAAAAATAGCGCGAAATACACCGATTCTAGAAATCCTACATATTTTCGGCCGGACAAAATTGAAAATTATCAAATCGTCTTCACACAGGGTCATAGGTCTCTGAATGAGCTTTCCAGTGGTGCAAGAATCAAGCGAATCGGGTAAGTAATGAGTGAGATATGGCCCTCACAGTGACCTGTGTTGCGGGGAGTGTCGAAAGGATCACGCCGTCCGTCAATAATTTTGACCCAATAAATGGTAGATGACTTGGATTTAGCAAATCCTAGGCTTAACCCTCTGAATGAGCTTTCCAACGACATAAGAATCGTGCGAATCGGCCCAATAGCAAGTGAGTTATGGTCCATACAGTGGCTAAGTAGCCCAAAAGAGGCCAAACGGAGGCAGCGCGATTGTGTCGCCGCAGAGCAGTTTTTTGCCATCCACTATTTTGGCCATATCTTTTTCATTACTCGTCCGATTAAGACGATTCAAGTTGCATTGGAATCCTTATTCAAAGGCCCACGTGTAGGGAAGGTCAAAATCTTGATTGGATCGCGATAAGGTCGTTTTCCTATTTTCACTCATTTTTGCTAGGGGTACCCCTAGGAAAAATCTCGATTTTTTGACCCGACTCGAAACGCGGTGAAAACTTCATCATCCATTTCCCCATGTATTAACATTACAACGGAAAAGAAATTGAGTGATTCGGACTTGTAACGACGGAGATTTGGTGAAAAATAGCGCGAAATACACCGATTCTAGAAATCCTCCATATTTTCGGCCGGACAAAATTGAAAATTATCAAATCGTCTATACACAAGGTCATAGGTATCTAAATGAGCTTTCCAGTGGTGCAAGAATCGAGCGAATCGGGTAAGTAATGAGTGAGATATGGCCCTCACAGTGACCTATGCTGCGGGTAGTGTCGAAAGGATCACGCCATCCGTCAATAATTTTGACCTGATAAATGGTAGATCACTTTAATTTAGCAACTCCTAGGCTTAGCCCTCTGAATAAGCTTTCCAACGACATAAGAATCGTGCGAATCGGCCCAATAGCGAGTGAGTTATGGTCCATACAGTGGCTAAGAAGTCCAAAAGAGGCCAAACGGAGGCAGCGCGATTGCGTCGCCGCAGAGCAGTTTTTTGCCATCCACTATTTTGGCCATATCTTTTTCGTTACTCGTCCGATTAAGGCGATTCAAGTTGCGTTAGAATCCTTATTCAAAGGCCTACGTGTGGGGAAGGTCTAAATCTTGATTGGAGCGCGATAAGGTCGTTTTCCTATTTTCACTCATTTCTGCTAGGGGTACCCCTAGGAAAAATCTCGATTTTTTGACCCGACTCGAAACGCGGTGAAAACTTCATCATCCATTTCCCCATGTATTAACATTACAACGGAAAAGTAATTGAGTGATTCGGACTTGTAACGAGGGAGATTTGGTGAAAAATAGCGCGAAATACACCGATTCTAGAAATCCTCCATATTTTCGGCCGGACAAAATTGAAAATTATGAAATCATCTTCACACAAGGTCATAGGTCTCTGAATGAGCTTTCCAGTGGTGCAAGAATCGAGCAAATCGGATAAGTAATGAGCGAGATATGGCCCTCACAGTGACCTGTGCTGCGGGGAGTGTCGAAAGGATCACGCCATCCGTCAATAATTTTGACCCGATAAATGGTGGATCACTTTGATTTAGCAACTCCTAGGCTTAGCCCTCTGAATGAGCTTTCCAACGACATAAGAATCGTGCGAATCGGCCCAATAGGGAGTGAGTTATTGTCCATACAGTGGCCAAGTAGCCCAAAAGAGGCCAAACGGAGGCAGCGCGATTGCGTCGCCGCAGAGCAGTTTTTTGCCATCCACTATTTTGGCCATATCTTTTTCGTTACTCGTCCGATTCAGGCGATTCAAGTTGCGTTGGAATCCTTATTAAAAGGCCCACGTGTAGGGAAGGTCAAAATCTTGATTGGAGCGCGATAAGGTCGATTTCCAATTTTCGCTCATTTCTGCTAGGGGTACCCCTAGGAAAAATCTCGATTTTTTGACCCGACTCGAAACGGGGTGAAAACTTCATCATCCATTTCCCCATGTATTAACATTACAACGGAAAAGTAATTGAGTGATTCGGACTTGTAACGAGGGAGATTTGGTGAAAAATAGCGCGAAATACACCGATTCTAGAAATCCTACATATTTTCGGCCGGACAAAATTGAAAATTATCAAATCGTCTTCACACAGGGTCATAGGTCTCTGAATGAGCTTTCCAGTGGTGCAAGAATCGAGCGAATCGGGTAAGTAATGAGTGATATATGGCCCTCACAGTGACCTGTGCTGCGGGGAGTGTCGAAAGGATCACGCCATCCGTCAATAATTTTGACCCGATAAATGGTAGATCACTTGTTTGAAGTGTGATTACAATTGGAGTGTAATTAGAATCTTACCACGAGGAATGACCAAACCATTTCTTCTAGGTACTGCATCTCTTAACACTCTCCCATCAGCAGTTGACCCTTCCCATCCTGGTAATACATATATAAATTGCATGTCTTTCGAGCACACCCCTAAAACATTTGTAGCGATTTCATTTTTTCTCGTACGATATCTAGGCTTATCTTCTTTAGGAACACGAACCTTGATATGGGTACCATCTAGAGCTCCTAAGCAACCCTATTATAATACTGAAATAAGTATACAAATTTTAATATAAGTTAATTTTAAAGTAAAAGAAAGAGCATACCTTAAACCATTTCCACCTCTCGTCCATACAACCATCAACTATTGGCTCAGGTTTTTTGAGTAACTCTCCTTGAAGTGAAATTATAGAGTTTATCACTTGTCTAAAATTCTACTAATTGATTCCCCCGAACGCTCAAAATTTGTTCCTATGACTCGTTGTTTTTTATGATGAGCTAAAATATGTAGAGTGATAGCAACTTGTTCATCCACCAACATATTTTTGGTAACTCGTACTATACCAGTGGCTTCGAGTCTAGAGCACAAGCGACCAAATGTTCTCCTATTCGTCCTAGTAGTGCTTTTGCAAACACTATCACTTGCATAAATTATCCTGTCCATATATTTTCTTCTTTCATAAAGGCTATATTGATATCTACGTCTTAAACTATTTGACCTCGCATTGTATTCTAGATGCTTAAAAACAACAACCCAAAACCAATTAACTAGCTGTATTATATTCAACCATAATGAGCACATGGCAATATATTTCTTTCTCCTCAATGACAAATTGAATCTTGCCATGACTGCATTCAAAATTCAATCTAAATTAATGATTACAGAAAATAAAACACAATTTCATGCATGCTATTGGTCTAATAAAACACAAATATCATTAATATTCACTATTTCTTGGTACATCACAGTGATTCCAAATCTACTTTAATGCAGATAAACTCCAAGTATAAACTCAAAAAATTCCAACAAACATATAAAAGATGAATTCCATCAAGAAAAACAAACAAAAGGGTAAACTGATTCACACAATTTTAGATACAGAGTCCACATACTAGGGTGATAGTATGTTTGATGATAATTATTTAGGACCATCACAATGATTGACCACGATATATAATTTTAACAAAGGACTAAAAATATATTCACAAGTAATATTATTGACCACAATATGTGATCAAGAATAACTGAACACGGTTCGATTTCTAGAAGGATCGCTTTCTCTAGATGTCTAGTTCAGAATATTTTATCCTTTGGAGAAAGAAAATGTAAGAACTGAGGAACCCACCACAAACACACACACAAACCTCACATTACTTAGGCAGTATGATGTTAATCGGCTTCAGTATTTTATATGGGAAAACAAATACTAGTTCACAGATAATATGCATCCTCCAAATCACTAGGGGATGTGGGGGAAGCGCATATATATCATCTGCCCATAAATCCATTTCATTTCACCAATGAAATTCCAAGCCATGACTTCTTGACAGTAAAAACCAAAATGTAAGTCCAAATAGTTTTAGCAATTTTAAGAACTCAAAAGATTCTGCAAACAGACTATCGATAAATTTCTGCACCAAACAAATCACACGCAATAGAGACGCAAAAAAAGAAAATAGCCGTCACTATCAGCATCAGTTGTTGAAAAATAAAACAATCAAATACGGATAAATTTTCACAAAATCTCAGTTTGCATTTTCACTCTTACCTGATAAAATTTATCCTCCGCGTGCAGTCACGAACACGCAATTTTCCGGGCAGTTTATCCTGCTCAACGTAGATCCGGCAAATCGATGAGATAAAGACAATTTCCTGGGCGATTTGTAGTGGATACGGTGGCGGAGAAGAAGGGAAAGGGTTTTGGAATAGGTGAGAGAAAGAGGAGAGAGAGAGAAATGAATTGCTCGAATTGATTTGTAGAATTAATGGAAATAATTTTTTTGGGTAAAATTGACAAATTGTAAAATATTTAAGGGTGAAATAGTCAAAATATAAAAATATGAGTATTAAGGAATGGCTAATACCAAGGTTCAACTAAGGAATCGATAAAGCCTTGCGGAATGGAATGACCATTCCGGATGGAATGACAATTCCTTATTGTAAAGCATACCAAGCAATGGAATGAAATGGAGGTAGGAATGACCATTCCATTCCACCCTCCATTCCATCAAACCAATCACCTCCTAAAGGGTTTATTTGACGTCTACCCCTGTTAAAATGCTGTTACTAATATATATAATGGACCTAATTCTATTTTTTCATCTGCTGTCTCCCTCTTTTCTATTTTCTTTAGTTTAGGGATAGAAAACCCCTCTCATCTTCTCCGCCTAATAATCCATTGCGTGTAGAATCAAAAGCACGACGCACGAGGTGAGCTCTTATTATTGTTGTAATTAATGGAAAATTCAGCTTTTATGTATTATATAGAATAGATTGTATATTTATTGCATTAATACCCCAGCATAAATACGGAACCCTAAATTCTGATGTTTAATTTGCCTCGTCAATCTTCTCACCTGCGCGCTGCAGCATCCCCCAATTCCTCCTCAACACAACCCACAACCAAATCACTCATCTCCATCACCAATACAAAACTTCTCCGACCAAGTTTCATATCCATCCTCTCTAGTTTAGGATTAACGAACTAAAATTGCCGCCATCCATATCGATTTAATTTCTACTTGCCGCTATCCATTCTAAATAAAATTGCAAGGAGTAAGTTGTAGTATTAAATTGTGTTCAACATATTTTTAGTAGAGTCCTTACACTCAGTTTTGAAGAAATATTCATAAAAGCATACGATCTGTATTATTGTCTACATTCGTGTTTTACTTAATACTTTTCAAAGATCTGTAGTTTTTTTTATCGAGAAAAATCTATACTTTCATTCATAGAAAACTTAAGAACTTGGGTCACATATCTATAGATATGCCTCGTTCAAAACTGAAGATTAATTTCTCATTTGTTTATATTCTGGGATTCTTATAAAGATCTATTTAAATATACAATTTTCTTACATATTTCGATTTGTATATATTATTTTTATTTTTATTATTCATACATATTTATGGAGCACATATGGAAAAATAGTTTATGTTTTCAATTTTGCGAGTATTTAAATTCTTTATAGATAAATTTAAGCATAATAGGCTAATCTTACTTCAATTTTGCTTTGCAGCACGAAACTCAAGTTCTCAGTTCAGTTCTATATTTCAATATTTCAATTACAGTCATATGACAAAAATTTATATCAGGTAAGTGATTATTTTAAATTTTAGTATTATTTATATATCTTTGCTTTCTTGATAACTAAATAATAGATGATTACATCTAACAATAGTAGTATTTATCAACAACGATTCAACTCATGATATCATAAAGAAAACATGTATCATTCCCTCCGTTCAATTCTTAAAAATCTCCATGTGTGCTCATTATAATTTATTTTTATTACTTACAAAAAAAACCCAATAAGAATTTACTTGATATATTCTTGGTTTCTTGCTTTTCTTCAACCTCGTAGAAACATTCAAGTTTTTATTCTAGTGTTGCTGAAATAAATAATACTAATTTAGAATATTAAAAGGAAAGTTCTTTTTTTAGTGTTTTAAATTATTATAAGGAAGAGAGAAGAGATGAAGATGTAGAAGGAGAGGGTACGGTTGTCTTTTGATGTTTAATATGGATTACTGTTGAAACTCACATAAATAATACTTAGGGTCTGGTGGTATCATTTAAGTGGAGGTCTTTGTATTATAATTAGCCCACATTTGCAGAATGAGATGAATTGTAATCTCATGTCATTTGTCAATCTATCAAGCCATCAACACTTTTTGTTTAAACATCACACCATCTTCACTGCATAATATCAAGCCCAGCTCTTGATAATCATTTCCCAAGTTCAACCTATCCCTACTTAATAAAGCTTTCGTATAACTCTCGTAATGTAAAAAGACAGGCTAAAATGAAAGGGGAAAAGAAAAGGACATTGACTCTTTGTTCATGAGAAACCGCAAAAGACCACCTCTATCTTGCCCTACCTCTTTGCACCTCCTTCATGTAACTTAGCCTCCAACTCACACAATAAAGCCTAGAAGGATCCCTACGGTTGTCTTAGGAAGAGGCGAGATGTGTTGAGGAACATCATAATAATTTGTTAATCAGCAATGACATACAAGTCATGGCCGCCCTTCTCCAAGTTGAAGGGCATATTTCAACTGAAAACATTACAAATGAAAATCAAAATACAAATTACAAATTACAAAGTACAAATTACAAACAAGTGGAAGTTAATCAAATGTAATTTTTCTCGTCACTTTTGGTTTAATATATAAACCAATTTTTGTAATTTGTACTTTGTAATTTGTAATTTGTATTTTGATTTTCATTTGTAATGTTTTCAGTTGAAATCTACCCTTCAACTTGGAGAAGGCGGCCATGACTTGTATGTCACTGCTGATTAACAAATTATTATGATGTTTCTCAACACATCTCGCCTCTTCCTAAGACAACCGTAGGGATCTTTCTAGGCTTTATTGCGTGAGTTGGAGGCTAAGTTAGATTAAGGAGGTGCAAAGAGGTAGAGCAAGATAGAGGTGGTTTTTTGCGGTTTCTCATGAGCAAAGAGTCAATGTCCTTTTCTTTTCCCCTTTCATTCCAGTCTGTCTTTTTACATTGCGAGAGTTGTACAAAAGCTTTATTAGGTAGGGATAGGTTGAACTTGGGGAATGGTTATCAAGAGTTGGGCTTGATATTCTGCAGTGAAGATGGTGTGATGTTTAAACAAATTGCAGTTTGTGGTGGATAAATGTCGACAGAAAGATGTGTGGAATATGATAAAACGGAAAGCTCCTTTTTTTTTAATTTTGTCCAACATTTTTTTTTTAAATTCTGTTCACCTTTTGGTGGTTAATATCTTGAACTCAAGTCAGCACATTTCAAGGTGTTGCAAGACACTGTCAGTTAGCAACAAATGGTTTATACAGTCAACAACGACTCTATGAGTTGTTTCATCCTAAGACTGTCTTACACAGTGAATTTTCAAGACTTAAAGTAAAGTTGCACCATGTCTTAAGGGCAGTTAACCAGTTTATCCGATTTTATTTCAATTTTATCTGCAAATTATAAGCAAAATCTGTAATGGGTAGAATTCCTAAATAGAATTTATCTTATATGTATGGGTGCCATAGGAAGTTTTATACTGACATCTTCTGATGTTACCTTCGAGGTGTCATTTTTTGAAAGGAAGTTGCTCTTTCGGACTTCGTGAAAGAAGGGCTTGCATTTGACTTAATGCCAGGTGCCAAGATTCTGAGAAGATGCTCAGTTTGCTGTGGAAGCCATTTTGATGGCTGTGGAGAGCTTTTTTCAGCGCACAGGAAAATTAATGATGATCTGCGCTTCTTAAACTACACAGGAAATTGTTCCCAGCAATCAACATCCAGTATGATGTCTCAGAACTTCAGGCCTACTTTTGTATACCAACGTAGGAGAGAGCGTAAGAATTCAGTCTCGTTCTTCCAAAATGAGTCATCTGATGGTACTAAACCTAGTGATGCTCGTCACTCTGCCATCTGTTCTGAAGCTCCTCCATTGGTTGCTGAAGAGCATGTGGTTTCTGTTCCCGAGTGTACAACAGAAGGTGTAAGATCTCCCCTGGTGCATCCAGTTGAAAACATTAAAGTGGCTACACCATCATCTAATGGGTTTCGTGCTGTGGAAGAAGCTGGTTCTGAAGAGGCCTTGACAACAGATGTTGACAGAATTTTAAATGACTGCAGTGCTAATGATCATTGTTCATCATCAAAATCCAATTTGGAACATAGTTCAGCTGCCTTGAAAATTCCTACAGATGATGCTGGTGAGTGCTCCTCTTCTGGTGCCGGGAAGGCGCCAGCAGAGATTTCCGAAAGAGATGTTTGCATTTCAATTCTTAGAAGTCAGGGACTGCTCGATGATGTTTTGATTAGACGAGAAAGAGCTGCTAATGAAACTAGTAGTAACAACTACTGTTCAAAGTCATGCAAAGTCTGTGAGCAGACGGACAGTTCAAAAAATATGCTAATATGTGATAACTGTGATGATGCATTTCATACTTCTTGCTATAATCCTCGTATAACAATGTTGCCAGTTAGTGAGTGGCTCTGTAGTTCTTGCCTGAAAAAAAAGCATAAAATATTGAATGACAAATCCACGAACAGCAATTTCGCAAACACTAGTCCTGGAAGCTGCAGGAATCGACATTCGGCATCAGAGTTGGAATTGGGGTCCTTGGAGTTCATGCTTAGAGATACTGAACCATATATGTCCAATGTGCGAATTGGCGATGAATTACAAGCTGATGTTCCTGATTGGTGTGGCCCCATTAATGAGTATGTTCTTTAGTTTCATGTACTTTGATTTCTTTCTTTTTTTAGTTTCAGTGTATTGGTGGTGGTTTTCCTCTTTCATTAACAATCTTAAGTGGACGCTGTAATCTAGTAGTTTAAGCAGTGAACCTAGTTTCTGTGACATTCAACAGTTGGCTTGCAACCAAATCTATATATTGTCTTGTGGATTTGGATTTGATTGAATATATTGATATAAATTGTAGATTTGATGATCTTCCACATTACAATTATCTTGTTGCTAAACCATTCATCCGCTCTTGTAATAATTGATGCTGGCATTTGTTACAGGGAATGCGATCTTATTGCCGATCTACTAGAAATGGATACTTCTAGTAACAGTAACGTGCAGGTAACAGTTGATGGTTTCGTTTTTTTTCTTTTTTTTTTCTTTTTTTTTCATGTATTAGTTAATAGCAATGAGGGTACTGAAAGGAATATAGCATGACTCTCTAGGACGGGGATGCTATCAAATCTTTAAAGCACCATCCTATTGGTAATTGGCTTCAGTGTCGGGAGGTCATCGAAGGACTTGGAGATGGCATCGATGGAACTGTATGTGCAAAATGGCGCAGGTAAAGTTATGCTTTCATAATCTGCATAAGCTTTGGGATTGTATGTTGGCCAAGTTTTAAGCTAGAGAGAGACAGAATGTTGCTAGCCTATTCATTTAGTATCAATGATAAAATTGTAGACTGTGGTTCAAAAGATAAGTAAAGTGGCGTCCGTCTTAAAGGGGTTTCATTTTTTTGTTTTGGTTGCGCGGTTGGCTTGAATTTTCAATCACGACCCGACATTCATAAACACATGGATAGCTGCTAGTGTGAATATCATCTTAGCTTGGATTTTTGGAGCTTAGATTATTTGAGGAAGAAAGAGGGTTTCTAGGTGTATGAGAGTTTAAACAACTCACGTGACAACAAATCCTTTTTTACCCTCTACTTCTTTGCCTCTTATATTTTGCTTTAATGTGCTGGTGTTGTGGGTTACAACGTCAATTCCATGCATTGAGTTGGATATAACAGGTTGTTTAGTTAGAATTGAGAAGTTGGGAGTGATATTGATTCAGTGAAACTTGAATTGACAGGTTTTGCTTCTTGTTTGTTCGCTTGATAGTATTTGTTTAGACAACTACTGATAATTGAAGAAGTCACATGACAAAAATCCTATTGAATGCACAAACCAGGGGAAATTAGTGAACTCGGTTTCATTGTTTCGTCTTGTATTAAGGCAAAAGGAATTCACGACTTTAGACGCTTGGCCAAAATTACCCATTTATGATGACTGACTTGGGATTTTCTGGAAAACTTCACTTCATATTTAATTAATTATATTTGGTACCACTACCACATTTTAATTTTGCACTATCTTAGTCTATTGCCGAAATATTGCATACCTGCAAGAAAAAAACATAGCTGGGGTTCCAAGCACTCTGTGCATTGCAGTTAAAAAGATGTAATTTTAAGCGAAGTCCGCAAAAATGCTCTTAATAAATAATGAAATTGGATCCCTTAATATTCTGTTAAATTGGATCACAAAATGTCTCCTTAGATATTGTGAAGAAAATTTGAGATTAGTTGACCTGAGAAGATGTGTAAGAAGAATTTATTTCTCCAATTCCATTTATTGTTATTTGCTTATAGCTCATCTTTGAATCTAGATGGAAAAAATATGTAAAGATTCTGCCATAGCTTTTAACTATTTTGAGAGGTAACTAAACTTTGAGATGGTTGATCTTTTCTATTTAATAACCCTGCTGAGTTTTGAACTGAACATTTGGCAGGGCCCCTCTTTTTGAAGTTCAAACAGATAACTGGGAGTGCTTTCGTTGCATTCTTTGGGATCCAACTCATGCAGATTGTGCTGTACCCCAAGTATTTCGCTAATCTTTATTTTGATTTCGCATTTTATGATAAAAATTTTGTTTTGAGTGAAAGTTTTTTATCCATCTTAGCACCTTCTTGATGCTGATGACAAATCATATTATGTGATTTGATTTGCCTGCTTGTGACATTGATTTTAGTAAGATGCTTTGTTTGTACTGAAATTAATCATCCGTTGCTGATTCAGGAACTAGATACGGACGAAGTCATGAGGCAATTAAAATACATGGAGATGGTATGTACTCTGATTTCATATTATATTGAGTAATATTTACTATGATGGATCGTCTGACTATTTCTTTTCTTGGATGTCTTCTGATCTTATTTGGATCTTCTAGTTGTTGTGAAGCTTTTCATATTATGTAACCAAGAGACGAAAGCTCGTTACATGGAGCAACTATACACTTGCTATCTGCACGACCACCACTCAACATTTCAGATAACAATCTCTATTTGCTCGTTGATTCATCAGAAGAATTTTTCATCTGTATTATTATGTGCATCATCTGTATTATGGCTTCAGAAGTAAATTTGTCGAGTATATATGATTGCTTTGCCTAACAAGTGCAGTAATAATATCTCGTTGATGTTAGCTAGTGTTCCCCTCGCATCATTTGCTCGTGTTGCTGCTACAAGTGCATACATACGCACGTAATATAACCCTATGATAATTCTGTGCAGTTGAGAACCCGGCTTGCTGCAAAAAGGCGCAAATTGGCTAGTTTAAGGGGTAGCAGTTCGCAAAACCAGTCGAGGTTATGACGAAAAAGGATTAGTTGGAAGAGGAGGATGAATAAACTGTGAAAGGCTGGGAGTGTATATTTAAAAGTTGACGTCATTTCCTAATTGACATGAAACTATGCGAATTAAACCTTGTATTACATCGCGTTTTATTATTATTATTATTATTATTATTATTATTATTATTATTATTATTATTATTATTATTATTATTATTATTATTATATCTTTCTGCGGAGATTATTACGTTACACCTGTATGATGCATATGTACATAGAATTAAGATCGTTAAATACTAAAGATTTTTGAAATTACATTACAATAGCTTACATGAAAAATCATGATCTTTTATATATAAATAAAACATAAAGGAAAATTTAAAAAAAAATCTAAAAAAATATATAAATAAAATGAAATAAAGCTAAGAACTATGCACAAAGGCTAATTTGTACGTATACCATTGGTAAAAAAATGATCAAATGTTTGATTTATATATTTTAATCTTTAGTAATCAAAGATCGAAAGTTAGCATGCATGCATGCATACACGACAATATAATAAATAATTTAGTAGTTTAAAAAATAATAAATAGAAGAATACTCATTTTTCTACAACAATTTATGATGATATAAATTTATGTAAAAAACAATTTCACGTTTTTTCAATTTAAATACCTTGCCTTGACTCCTTGTCAGTATTCTGTAGACACCGTATTCAAGAGCTGGTGTTTTATAGAGAATAGATAATGAGTAGAATAAACATTCAAGAGTTGGTGTTTTATAGAGAATAGATAATGAGTAGAATAAACATAATAAAGATAAGAACAATAGATTATGTAATTTTTATTTAATTTTATATTTGTATTATTTAATATGAATTATTCGTGGATTATTTGTTTTATGATTTGATAGTCATAATTGACTGAATTGAAATTAAGAGTCAAAATTGATTGAAAATTTTCTCGTCACTTTTGGTTTAATATATAAATGTTAATTTTGTTAATGTTTCTTTTGCAGATTTAGTACATGTGGAAACAAATTAAGTAGAGATTTGTAATGATTATTCGTTTTACGTGAAATAATTTTTTGTAGTAGTTTTGAGAAAATTTGTAGTACGATGTTTTTTTTATTTATTCTAATGTTTGTTTTGTAGGAGGATATTTTTTTATTTATTGTAGTTGTGAGTTATCTATATTTGTTTGGTTATATTGTGAGAGAGTAGTGGGTTCATTTATTTTTCATGTACTAATTGAACGTGGGAAATTTATGTTTGATAGTTATTATTTTAATTTAATTAAAACTTAATATGCTGATGTGGCTATTTTTAAGGAATTGGATGTCAATTTTCCCGGCAAAATTGATATACACTTTTTTCTCTCTCCAAACTTATATATATATATATATATATATATATAGATTATTATTGAACTCCACTTATTTATAAGTTCAAAACTCCATCCATTGATATACTAAATTTAACTCAAACCTAGGAATGACAATGCTTATGAAAATTATAATTTTGGCTTAATTAAATGAGTAGTACATATATCACCTAATTTTTGTCCAAAAAAAAAAAAACAAACCAAATTCAGTAGGACGCCCTTGATCGTTCTTGCGGAAACAACATTCACCCACTCTTCAGTATTCAATTCTATGATACTATTGAAAATATCAGTTATTGTATGACTGTTTGAAGCTCCATCAACACGACGTCTGAATGTAATATTAGGATTAAAAAATATTAGAAATAACTAATAAACTTTTCAAACTTATTCCTACTGCATGTAGAATCACAATAATAAATTTTTAATTCTAACCTAAGATGAAATCTTTAACTTCTTGGATATCAGGACGGATAAAAAATTTGCTTGCGTTCTTCATTGAAGTAACCTTTCTCTTCCCTAAAATAACATTTATTTTCTCACATAAACTTTCAAATTTCGATTTAAATAATAAAACAATGACAATGGAAAAAGATTATATATAGATAAACATAACAATATTTTTTTCGAGACATATAGTGGCATTTAATTTTAATTTATATTTGATGCATCAATTTGCAAATATAGAAATTCATTTACATACAAATTAGGAGTTCACATCCAAATTATTTTAGAAGCCATCCTCATCTTGTCGTTACATTTCAAGATAATGGCCAACGGGCCAATTCCAACCCGGAACCGTGGGATTTGACGGGGTGATTCAGAACCGGTAGTTCAAGTTTTTTTTCATTTTTTTAATATGTTGAATTTATAATTTTGGATATTTAAGGTCATATTTCACCTCAATTTTCATACAAAATCAATGCAAGACAATCTCTTTGAAAGTTAAATATGTTTTTATTCACATCGACTTTGAGAAGAATCGGAGCTTTGAAAATCATCTACATAAATGAGGGTCTATTAGATTTGAACTTTATAGAGTATTAAATGGGTATTTATAACATATATTGTAAATGTTTTGAAAAGAAACAAAATGAAAAAAAAAACAATTATTTTATTATAAATTACTTAAATGATTTTTCTTTGAAAAATTCAAAAATAAGAAAATAATAAACAAATATATTTCTTAATCTGTCAAATATTTCATCTAATTATTTTATTAATATATTGAATAACGATTTTCCCGTCCATAGTTATTTATACTAGAGATCGCAAGATCCTGATCGAACTCAGTTCAGCAGTGAGTGAAAGGAGTGAGAGACTATTTCAAATTTGGAGTGAGAGACTATGTTGAGAATGCTGTATGAATTTGTGGGAGACCGATTTCTGTTTGGAGAACAAAGGGCCAGCGAGGAATACCATAATCTAAGTCATGAGTTGAAATTTAACTCCTCTCGGTATATTCAGTAATTTTGGATACATTTGAGCCGGGCAGAACAAGAACGCCGCTACTCGAAGCATTACAATTAAGGCGCATTAAATAAACATTCATTCATTTAATCGTTACACCGACCAAGAAGGCTAATGGGAACAAAACACTATAATGTCATCTCATCATGATCATATATATTCTTTGCATAAGCTTGTTTTGCGCGCTTTGATCCTGACAACAATAGTTAAAACCGATTCGACTCGTTACAATTTGGTTAAAAATTGGCTTTTCAAAATATTTGTCATCTTAAAATTGTAAGATATCATAGTCGTGAATCGTGATCGGATGCAAAAGAAAAAGGGGGGTCGGTCAATCTGCTTCACTAAAATTTTCAAAAGAGAGGAACTGTCAAAGCCTCATATACAAAGTGCATGGGTAGTCTCAATTCAACATATTTAAACCTAACCCAATCCTTTACAAGCCCATAGGAGTAGGACAGTCTCAAGCTGCAGGCAACCTCACTATCTTGTGGCTTCTTCTACATATCGGACTGCTCGAACGGTACACGCACAAATAGCTGTCCGTGCAATGTCACCACAGCCGATGTCTGATGAGGATCAATTCTAGTTGGTAAGCTAACTATCTGAGAACAGAATAAATCCCTCATGTCAGACATTTTAATTCAACAAGAAGAAGCAGCTGCTATATTTAAAGCTATTCCTGCAAGCTTAAAATTAGCTTTTTGAGCAATAAAGTGAGAACATAAGAACCTTAAATATCTAATTCCAACCTCCGAAAACCCACCGACCCCGGAATTATCAGCCTGCTCAGCTCATTTTTGTAACATTATCTCTTCTTATCAGTTTCATAGTTTATGAATACATTTAGAGAAAGGAGCGAAACCATTGGGGATGGTTATAATGTTATTTGTAAATTCTAACAAGAATGGAATAATCCGGCACGAGTTTAACTTGATGTTATTTTAAAATAGTTCAGATCCCTTGAAACATGAGAGTTTATCAAATTGTATGTCAACAGGCAAAGGTAAAAAAAAAAACTTCAACTAAAAAGCAGAGGAAACTTGTACAGACATCAATCTACCCATACCTAAAACTTTTAAACTCGACTTCATTTTTCTAATGTTTCATTCTAGCAAGTGGAGGTGACGGATTGAACAGCATATTGCAGCGAGATGGAGACACAAGCAGCAGAAACAGTTACTTAAAACGTGATTGGTGGGTGTAACAGTAAATTGACTGAACCACCTTCTTGCAACTATCCCTTTTATCAACTCCTAATGGCAACACATATCATCCATACTGGGGAACATGACTCCAAACACAAAAATACCAAACAGACAGATGCCAAAGTTAAAGACGACTCTAACAAGAAAACATACAAAACATAACTCACAGTTTTGATCCAGTTACCAGTCATAAAAAACCATAAGTGCAGTAACATACTCATTGGGCAGAGAGAAAATACTTTTTCATTTGAAATTATTCAGCTTTCACATAGATGGCAGACAAACTCCACCACTTGCAACATAGACTACTAGTGATCAGGGATTGGATTGACCTTTTTAAATGGTGTGACACCCCAAGGATTATCCTGTTGCTCTGGTTGCCCGGATATAACCAAACGTCCTGCAGGATCGGACTGTACACGCACCTGTTGTCCAAACAGCAACAAGATCAAGCACAAAAAGATGGAAAGAAAGAAAAACATTTATAGCAATGCCAATGCTCCGTATAAACTGTGAGTTTGTAATCTGTGGTGAACGCATTAATGATCAACTCTTATTTATAAATGCATTTGTAATTTACATAAGGCATGAGGAATTAACATATCTGTTACTTGCCTCCTCTCGTAGAAGCCCAGGAACTAATGCATATACTTCATAACAGTCTTTCTGCACAACAACCAAGTAAAACTAGTTAGATTAGATCTGTACAAATACTGGCGACTAGAAACCAAGAACCGGAATGAAAAGCGTACCATTCTCTGTACATTCACCTTCACCCAGTCCGCAGGAACTCCAACATCCACAACCATTATTTCTAATCTGTTAAAGACATTGAAATGAAAGGACTGAAAAGACAGAATGCGTAGGATTCTTTTCCATTCTGTTCAACAGAGAGATCCATAAATTGGAAACCGAGATTTCATATAATTCTATTTAATTTATTGAGTACATTGACCCCCACATATTAAAATTAAAGAATGCACAAATTTCTTTCACATTCACAAGAAATCATCTAGTTGTATGTAAATGGAAATGGAAAATATCTAAGTGGATGAGCAATCATCAAACATGAATGAGATACTGTGGTATATAACAAAAACCTGACAACTATATATAACCACTTGGTGTCGCATCCTTTTTTCAACTGAATTTTAATGCCAAACAGGACAAACATCTTGTTGATATAATCCTCATTTGCAATCTGGGCGGCAACACACAGAAAGCTACACAACCCTTCACTTATCTTACTAATGGTTGTTCAAATCGTTATCAGTGGGTTCAGTGGAAAAGATGCTTTATTGTACCTACTAGTGACATAACTGGGAAGCAAATGCAATGAAGATGATGAAACTAGGTCAACATCAATTGACTTTAGTACTTTACAGGAAAATGAGTTGACTGCTGCAGTAGGCAGTTTGTTATCAGACGACAAAAAGTGGTCGATAGTTAGGGAATGATTCGCTGGCCACGGCGTAGTGGATGAGCAGAGAGGGATATATTTCAGCAGTCAAATTCATAAAACGTGTCAAATACAGTTCACATGAGACTTCCTTTCTTTTATGCTTTTTCTATTTAACGTGGTTTTGCATGGCTAAAGTGAATAAAACAGCTCTTTCTCCCTATAAAACAAGTGGTATAGGATTTAAATTCTTTTCCTTAATAGCCGCTTGCCCTTGGGCAGGAGAAGGTTGTTTTTTGTTATTTTCAATTGGATTCCTATTGATTATTGTTGGTTCTCTTTTACTCAAACAAAGAGTCTTAAAGACAATACATTCAAACTATCAAAATAGTTTACATACGGTCCGCAGAGTCACATGTCACATCCTGACCACCAAAATTCAGTTTTAACTAGATGTATAATCAAACTCCCTTGGGGTAAGAAAGCAATGTATTCGGCCAACAATAATCACCTTAGAGAAAATACGAACTGTATAAAGCACGACCTGCTAATTAATTAGACACAAAATCACCATAGCAACAAAAACTTTTATTTTCATATTGCAAGCTATGAATGAAATCTAATGGAACCTAAAATTTTGACATGAATGAAAATTCAAATAGATCTTAACTGTGCCTTTGATGTCGTGCGTGCAACTTTGACAGCATGCTCAACAGGAGATGATCCCTTGCGCTTTAGGAAGCCTTAGTCAAGAGTTGACCACAAATGAAATAAAATTCAAGCTTGACAACAGAAGATCAGAAAATACCCTATCAACTCTAGAAGTAACACTTACCAATGTTCCTTAATTGCTTTTCGCGCTTTGGTGTTGTACTTGGATTCTTATCCTTCAGAACAGAGAAAGACTATAAGAAAAGAACTAGAACAAAGGGCAGAAAGCACAAATGAACCACCAATGAAAAAGGTGAAATTGTACCTTAATGATGGGATCTCCAACCTCACCATTACCAAGAAGACGCTGAGAATGCCATCCCTGCATGGCGCGAGCCGCAGCATCCCTTCTTGCTCTACCTGATCCTGGAGCATGGATTAGATCAACCTGCATATATGGTATGCAGAACTTTAATAGGTCGACAAGATTTACTAAAATATAGATATAAAGCCATTCTGCTACTTTTATAACCCTTTGGGAGAATTGAAGTAATTTAAAATCTATTTCGAAGGAAGACAGAGACTGTTTTTATAGCCATCTACAGTATGTCCTCACATCAATGTTATCAAAAAATGGATATGGCGGGGTTATGGTGGTTTTCTGCCACCTCCATCGTGTGGCTTAGCAGCTCCCGGTGGCAGCTAATAGCAGTCATGGTGGCAACTGCTGTATATGGTGCCGTTTTGAAAAAAACAAAAACAAAAAAAGAAAAAAAAAACATATCATTTCAGATCAATGGGTTGACCCCACCCAAACCCTGTTTAATATTAAGGTTGACAAATTAGGTCCACGGCTACGGCGAGGTGGCGACATCAGCTTTTTTTCCCCTCCTTTTCTGCTTCTTTCAATTTTATGACATTTTATGCGTTTATTAGAATTTAGAATGAAAATGAGGCTGTTTCCGAAACAATGAGGCTGATTTCTGGGAATATCCCTAATGTGTTAGAACCCTAATTTTTTAAATCGTAGTGCTCATATTTTAATGTGATAATTATATAGAAAAAAACAGAATTTCGTTGGATATAATGTCAAACACATATTAATGTCCAAAAGAAGTGAAAGACAAACTTTCGAAATAATACAGAGAAAGAAAAGAAAGTGAATTTGGGGTTTTACAATCAGAATATTAGTCTAGGAGGTTCGGGTGATGAAGATCAAGGGGTTAATGTTATAACACTGTATCCCATAGTTTTCTCAAACAATTATCATGATGACATAAACAAGGTCTAGAATTTTTAGTGCACATAAATTTGAATAAGCAGGACAAATAAGGCATATAATCCATACATACCACTTTAACTAACAACCATATGTTCTAGTAAAAAACAAGCACATGGATTACAGCAGCAGTATCCAAGTTCCTCATACATCTAGTTCTCTTCTAAAGTAATCTATACATCTGAATTTTGACCTGCCAGACTAAAATATCTTTTTTCCCAAAGCTTTGCCTACCTTTAAATGTTGAGATGCATAAATTGATAAATATAAGTTAATAGCTGCTATAGCATAAGTTGCAGCAAAGTACAGCATATTATGGATTACCTGATGCATAAATTCATAACTTTACGAGTGATAGCAAAGATAAATTGAAATTTATGAATAACCTGATTCCCAACAGCCGGGTCTGATATAGAAGCATCAGTGAAAGGTAGCTCACCACAGCGCATTTTGAACTTTTCATATTCCAATAGTGCCTATAAAGACAACTCATCAGTCCAAATGCATAGCGAATTACACAATTTATGACTCAAAATACAACATCAGTCTAAACATAGAAATACACTTTATGGTAATCAGTGTGGGGGGAGATTTAGCCAATGTACTAGCAAATTCCCGAACATGAAGCATACGAAAGAGAACGCTTAGAGTACGAATACTAATAAATTTAGTGTAGCAATGCATCAAGCACATCAACTCATCAAATCTGACCCACAATCTTTGTCAAGAGAAGCAGAGAGGATAACTTTCCCAATGAGCAAAGCCTTCCCTTCCATGCAACGACAGAAGGGAAACTCCATGTGTACGTTCAGAGTACGGAAGAAAAACAAGGAAGCAAAACTATAATCAAATATGATGAAGTCCCCCACAAATTTCACCCCATCGCACAAAAAAGTGATAAAATATATTTTCTCAAGTGTTGCTCATAGCAGAATACATGCACGCAGAAGCACCAGCAACAGTAATAAAGAAGACTTACAAAACATAAACATCTCTAATTATAAATAAAGGACAAGCTAGATAATTATTAAGTAAAGAAACAATAGACAAGATTGGTTTTTTAAGTATACCTTCTCATAAAAACCTCGAAAAGTCCAGGACACAGTGGTACAAGTCCTTCAAAAAAATTAAAAATCATTAAATCCAATGTGAAATACAACGAACAATTAAAAGTAGCTCATATATGTGAAAAAGTAGATAGACAGATAGATTGAGAATTTTGTTGTGAGAGACGAGAAACACAAAGCACGGTCGAAACATAATCAAAACAGGTTTTATTTTGTTTCTGGTGTAGCAACAAAATGTCTTTCGAAATCCAAACTATTTGGTTGGTCATAAGTGATATCACTAATAAAATTAAAGCTTTTGAATAAAACTACAGTGGTCCTCACTTTGGGGGTTTAAAGGATTCTCCTACTTGTCTCCATAGCTTCAATGATGTGACCTGCAAAACCACAAAATACAGCTAGTAATGCAAATTATTGACTCGAAAATAAATTGAAGCATGATAGTTAAGAGTCGTAGCAATGTTTTAATGTTCCAAATCGGGAACCGAGGCATTTTCCTATGGCACCACGAGGCGTAGGAATCGATTCGAACCGAGGCGTAGGCCTCGATTCGAACCGAGGCGTAAACCTCAAAATAGCAAAAATTTAATTTATAACGCACAAATTCATAACCAAACCAAATATTCATCCAAAAACAAACATAAAAAGTCTTAAATTCAATCCAAGCTAATTAAAGTTCAAATATAATTATTAATTAGTTCCAAATCATCTCCCATCCAACTTAATTATCATCATCTTCCCCACTTTCTCCACTTCCATCCTCATATTCATAGAGTAGAATGAATAGAGTAGGTTGCGGTTGCAGGGAGCAATGGAGAGAAGAGCTGCTGGAGTTTTAATTTGATTTTATTTTTCAAATTAGGGTTGAACTGAAGTATATTAATAAAGCCCATGTTAAATTTAGGCCAAATTTTAAAAGCCCATCATGAAATTTATGCTGAGAATTGAGGCCTACGCCTTTTTGCGCCTCGGTTCCATTGGAGCGCCTCAATGGCCTAAGCCTCACTCATACATACTGAGGCCTACGCCTCAGATTCCATTTTCTGTGGTTTGGAACTGAGGCTCCTCAGTTCCTACGCCTCAATGGAATTTTAAAACATTGAGTCGTAGTAGTTAAAACAGTCAAGAAAATTGAAGAGCCATCTAGGAATCAAAAGCCACAACTAGTACTAGTTTTTATTATCATCTTTGTAGGCATCCAACTATTCCAATATTTCAAATTTAAATTTATCAATCAAAGTTGTCTACTTTGGCTTTGCTAGAATTGCCCTTAAGAAATCTAGGTTCCAGCGTTGTTTGGAGTATCCTGAGCCCATCCACATATAATCAAGAATTATAAGCTATCATTAATACCTGAAATTTTAGCAAGATTATCTAGCACAGTGAAGGTTTGGTTTCAACGGACGCTACGAAGTGTTGAAGAAAAATGTCATGCATACCTGTTCATAGCCACCAAGTCTGATCACTGCTCTCCACAACCTAAACATGATATTGGTAAAATTATTGCAAAGAAAAAGAGTAAAAAGGAAAGAAAGTCGAAGAGTTACTTGAGGCAGTTCAACGGCTCTTGGTAAAATTTGGGAGGCTTGAAATCTAAACATCTTTCTCTATGGAAACTTTCCAGTTCTTTCATAAATGCAACTTGCTCCTCCTCACTTCCAGATTCGTCTCCCGTTGTATCATCAGCATCTAGCAGAAAAGATCTGGAAGAAGCCTTAGCATCAGGCTCGTATTTCATCTCCTCCTCAATCACATTCCCCTGTACCCCTATTGTTTCAATGATGGCGCCATTTTCATTTAGTTCCTCCTCCTTCTCCTTTTGATCTTGGGCACAAACAACCAATTCTTTTTCCCTGCCTTCAGCTTCAGCTTCAGCTTCCCCATGTCCATTCTCCGCCACCTCCCGCCGATCAACGTGCAATTCTTCTTGGCATTTATCATCGTCTGCTTCTGGTTTTGCTTCTGCTTCTGCTTCTGCTTGTAGGGCTGACGAATGTTGGGCGTTGGGGCTCCAACTTCCAACAGAATTCTCCGGCTTTATGAGGTTATTATCAGCTTCCACATCCGTCAATGTTTTGTTTTCAACGTGCTGCTCACCTGAAGCAGCAGTGCAGTCGTCGCCGCCTCCGCCGTCGCGAACGCCTTCTCTATTATCCTCCATGACGAGGAATTGAAATTTTGGCTTCCCAACTGAAAATCCCAAATTGGAGCCAAACCCTAGTCTTTTTCTTTAACAAACAAACAGACTACTGAGCCTGTGAGCCAAAGATTTATGGAACGGTAACTCGTTTTTTTACTTTTAGCGGTGGGGTAAACAGTTACAGTAAGACAGAATGAATGGTCGGTCAAAGCCAGTTAATTTTTAAATCAACAACTTCGACCACTCATTAATGAAATCAGTTTAACATCTGTGTCGGGTTTAATAAGAGTTTTTTTAATTACAATCATATTCAAAACTCTTTCTTTTTCTTTTAATAAACTTAAGAACAAGATTTAATAACCCATAATTATAACGATCTCAATAAGATTTATAGTCTATCATTAGGGTTTATATTCCATATTTAGAGTATCTAATTAAGTTTTTTATGTTATTTTAAAAGAAAAAAAATTATCATCATAACTTTTTTTTATAATTTCTTTTAATGATGATAATCAGATTGGATGCATTGTGTGATAATCGTTTACAGACCTTTGATGTTGCAAAAAAGGATTTTGTTGTAGTTTTCTCGCACATTTATCGGGAAGCGAATGATGCGACTCATAATTTAGCACAATTTTGTGCAAATGAAGGTGTGAAAATCTGAAAATTGGACTATCCAATTTGATCTTGAGTCCTAAATATTGTACGCTTTGATTTAGCGAAGCAATAAATTTTGCTTTTCTTCACACACACAAAAAAAAAACGATAGGCTGGATTGTATTATAGAGTACTAGTATCTTTTTTTTTACTTGAATTATATCGAGTAGTAGTAGTACTATTTAGGACCAAAGTTTCAAGTTACTAGATTTATGTACAAGTTATAGTGGGCCGAATCTACTTAAATTAGTGGGTTGGGCCTTGAGTGAAGAATAGATTAATAAGTGAGTGGGCTTTTTGTAGTGTATGCTGTAATTCTTAACTAGCTAAATTTTCGGATCTGATAGGGTGAACTTATAGATAGTATAATAAAATAATGAGGATGACTTGCATGCAACCGGTCTCTTCCCAAGAGATCGGATCTGGGTCGAGTTTGATCTGGTCAATGCGGGTTAACCTGTTGATTCGGTTATTATTTTTTTGTTTCGAACTTTTTTTAATTTTAATATTTTTTTTGTGCTCTGCCTTCGGTTCCAATTTTTTAGCTCCGTCTTCGCTCCGATTACTAATATAAGGATAATCGTCGGACAACAATTTGGACTTTTTCTGCTCGCTCTGAGGCCTTTGGCTCCTCTCGCTTGAATTTTGACCAAAGAAGAAGCGGCAAACAAAAAAACGAAGAGACAAATAAAAAAAAAGTGGAAAAAAGTGGAATTTAAAAAAAAAATGAAATAAAAGCTGAAAATTAAAAAAAAAAAATCAGAAAACAGGTTTGGAAAGAAAATAGAAATAAAAAAAAATCAGAAAAAAAAAATCTGGCGCGTGTAATACACGCGTTGTGCGTGGGCGGCTGACGCGTGTATTACACGAGCCACGCGCCGGTCCGGTCACATATAAGTATTTGCGTAAAATAATAACATTACTTCCTCGTAATATTAACTTCATATGTTGTTTCTACTTTATTATCACTTAGTAAACACTCCCTCATAGTAATACATGGATGAATTAATGATCCTGGCCTTCAATTTCAACGCTCCATATGAAGCTGCATGCAGCAGAAGTGTGCACGTAAAACCGTCTTTAATTAACCAACTTTGCAGTTAGTCATCCGGCTTTCATGCATGTAGAAACAATTAAAGTCCCTCAAGAATAAGCTTGCCATGCAGTCATATTCTTAACACACGCATATATACCAATATACCATGTAAAATTGGCAATCAACATACTCGATCACCCTTATTTCTTTCCCGACCACATGCATGAGAAATGATGATGATGACGAGGATGATGATGATGATGATGAATAATGATAAATTCAACATATGTGTTGTGTGTGTTGTTGCGTACGTTCATATAAACAAGAACATCTCTATTATCTAGAGAAATATGTGAAAGCGAAGTGTATGAGAACTTGAAAGACTAATTATAAACTCTCTTTATCCCGTTCAATATGGTATGTTTTTCTTTTTTGGACTGTACCACTCTATATGACGTGTTTTCCTTTTATGAAATGAATTTGCGCTTATTTTAAACTAAGAATACATATTATCATTACTTTATTAATTAAAAAGCACTTTAATCAACACTACTTTATTATACCTACTTCTTTTCTTTTCTTCATAATTTCTGTGCTGAAACGGAACGGGACAGAGGGACCATATGATGCATGAGTAGTTTATTGTTGTTGTATTTGTACATAAGGGGCCTTGATTAATTAAAGGAAAACAAAGGTAACAAACAAAGACGATAATTATTTGAGAAAAATATTGTTCTCATATATATAGTCGGCAGGCACAACTTAATTAAGGAAGGCTCATTTATATATCATTATGCAATGCAAGGTATGTGTCTCTTTTGTAATTCCTGATAATTAAGATTCATACTATATAGGAAGTTAAAAATTGAATAATTAATTAATCCAAGAAAATAGAGATCGATGATCGATCATATATATATTTCTTCTGCATGCATTTATACATTTTGTAGCCCATCATTTGCACCATATATATATATATATATGCTTATTAATAATTTGAACTACTACTACACACGTCCACACGTACTACTAGACCCAAACCCACCAGCATATTGACGATGATCTTCTTCAACTGCAAGCATGCATGCCTTTCTGTACAAGCAATTAATTAACTAAGCTGCTGCTGCTGCTGCTGCTGCTTCCTCAGCTTGATTAATTAATTTATTGAAGCAATTACTTAAGCTGATGAGAGTTTGGCCACATCTTTGGAAGACCTGTTGTACTTCATGTGGCTCTTGACCAGCTGGCCCGCAGCAATCGCCGACATGAGCGAGAGCTCTCCGGCGAGAACCGAGCCGGCGACGATGGTGGCGAGCAGTCTGGAGTTGGACCCGGGTGCCTCCTTGCTGGCTCCCTTGACCCCCAGCAGGTTGAGGCACGCCGACTGCGACGGCAGCTGGGTCCCGCCTCCCACAGTCCCGACCTCGATGGACGGCATGCTGACCGACACGTGGAGGTCCTTCCCTCCGTTGACTGCCTCCATCATGGTGATGCAGTGTGAGCTTTCCACGTTCTGCGCGGGGTCCTGCCCCGTCGCGATGTACACCGCGGAGACAATGTTGCTGGCGTGGGCGTTGAACCCGCCCAGCGCCCCGGCCATGGCCGACCCGGTCAGGTTCTTCAGCATGTTGAGCTCCACCAGCGACGCCACGTCGGTCTTGAGCACCTTCTTCACCACCTCCTCCGTGATGACGGCCTCGCACACCACCGACTTGCCCCTCCCCTCGATCCAGTTCACCGCCGCCGGCTTCTTGTCGGAGCAGTAGTTGCCGGAGATGCCGAGCACGTCCATGTCGGGGAACTGGCTGCCGAGGAAGTCGAGCACGTTCTGGACCCCCTTGGAGACCATGTTCATGCCCATGGCGTCGCCGGTGCTGCAGGTGAACCGGATGTACAGATTCTTCCCGGCGATGGCGCACTTGATGCTCTGCAGCCTCCCGAAGCGGCTGGAGCTGTTGAACACCAGCGACAGCGCCTCGAAGTTGAGCGGATCCTCTAAGAAGAACTTGAGCTCCGCGGCCCGCTTGGCCGACCCGAACCTCACCACGGGGGCCCGCGTCATCCCGTCGCGGTGCACGACGCTGCTGGCCCCTCCCGACGCCAGGATGGCCTTGCACCCTCTGTTGGTGCTCGCCACCAGGCACCCTTCCGTCGTCGCCATCGGCACGGAATACTCGACGCCGTCGAGAAGCAGCGGCCCGGCGATCCCCACCGGAATCTGCACGTACCCCACCGGCATCTCGCAGCACTGCCCCAGGATGGTCTCGTAGTTGAACCCCTCCAGGGGCAGCCCCGACAGCGACTTTCCGGTGGTGCGCTGCAGGGCCTCGCGGCGGACGGCGGCGGCGCGGCGGCAGTCACCCAGTTTGGACTCGAGGGCGTAGGAAGGGATCTTCCCCTCCACGACCGCCTTCACGATCTCCTCGTCCTCCTCCGGCACCGGCGCCGGAGTGACAACGAACTTGTCGTCGATCCCGCAGGGGGCGGCGCGGGAGTCCTCCTTGAGCATCAAGGCGTCGTCGATGATGACCTCCTCCTCTTCCTCCTCCTCCTCCTCGCCGCGGGGGATGACGATGGACTGGACGAAGGAGATGCCGAAGAAGCCGAGGAGGTAGATGAAGGAGGCGACGAAGACGACGATGGCGGAGATCTCGGAGAGGTTGACGACGTGGAGAGGCGTGGAGTTGCGGATCTTCTCCCGCCACCGGGCGAGGAGGAAGTAGACGACGGAGAAGAAGAGGGTGAAGAAGACGCCGTTGGTGAGGTAGAGCGGGAGCGGCAGAGCATCCGACGCCTGCTGCTGCTGCTTGCCTTTTCCGGATGAAATCATCATATTCTTCGACGGCTTCTCATCCATTTTCATCGCTCCCATTGATTAATACTTAATTAATTCGATTGAAGTTCTGATTGGTAGCTCGTTTCAAAGCCTTCTTCAATTCTCCGTGCTACCTTTTTCCGTAGTAAACAGAAAAAGGAGAGAGGAGATATTGGAGAAGGTTGTGATGAATGAAGCAAGTATTGTTGTTATTTATATAGTTAAGACTTATACTGCTGGCTGGCTGGTTGGCTACTAGTATATTATTATCCAATAAAAATAAAAATATGAATAAAAATAGGAAAGTGCGTGGCTACAACCTCCATGTGTTGCAATATTGACTATATATACAACGTGGGATTATTGGACTAATACACTAAATCATTTATTTCATTCCAACAACTAGTTGAGTTGGATTAATTGGACCTCCTCAATCATTTTAATACTCCTTTCTGCTGAAATTTTCTAAAACTAAACTACATCTTATAATAACTTTATTTTAATTAATCAAGTTAATTGTGGTTTTAAATAATGCATTTCATATTTCATTTGAAAATTAGTTAATTATTCGTTCTATAATTAATAAGTTGGTACTTATCGAGTATATAGAAACGTCCCACGTATTATTGGCGTTAAAATTAACAAGTAGAATACTGTGTTTGTTTAATTTGAGAGAGAGAGAGAGAGAGAAAGAGAGTTTTGCAGTTCCACGAAAGAGAAGCAGCACAGAAAGCAAAGAGAAACAAGCACCCTCGCATGTTTTGTGTTTCCTAATTAAATTCAGAAAAATTGGCGTCATTTTGGTCGTGCTCGATCCTCTTCCGTCTCCACTCAAAAGTCAACAAAGTCTCGCTACCTTTATTTACTTAATTAATTCCTTTCCCAATCTTTAACTTGATTTCTTTTATTTACAACCATTCTCTCACTTTTTTTTATTTAATTTCCTATAAATACGACAAGGCAATTAGTACAGCTCTACATTATTAATACAGATCATCAAACAACTAATTGTCGACCCACCTACTTAAAGTATAAAACAATATATCATTCGTATCTTCATAAATTTGATTTCCAGGATCAAGTTAAATATTACTCCTACTTTATTGAAATGAAATTTTCTATTGCCTAAATGTGTGGCATGTCTTATTGCTTGGAGCATTCACTATGGGTGTCTAGTTAGACCCCGGGTCTATCATCGGGAAGCGCAATTTCAATGATTGGTGGGATTGAGTAAGACCTTAGTAAAAATTTTCATTATGGTAGGGTTGAGTAAGACCCCGGTCTATCGCCGGGAAGCGTAATTTCAATGATTGAGTTTTTTTTTTTAATTTCTAAAAAAATAAAATAAAATAAAATCGGACCAATGGTGTGAAGCCACGTGGACCGAAGGAGGGAGAGAGTGAGATCGAGAGCAATGCCGATAAATCGACACCACTCTCGACCCTGCATGATCGACCCCGGTGTCGATAAAAGCCACTATGGCTTAGACCCCGCAGGGTCAAGGGAGGCAGTATCGAAGGGGGATCGACGCCGGCTTCGACCCCGGTGCTCGATCCACATAGTAATTAATGCTCTTATACTGGATAGCTAACATGTGAAAATTTGCAATGAAGGACTAGGATTCATTCCGCCCAAATAAAATATATAAATTTCTCCAAATTTACAGATATCATTAATCTAATCGATGCAATTGCGAATGTTACACCATTAGACAATAGAATAATCAATCTCAATTTTATTAGGGTTGTACTTGTACTGTGCATAGAATTGTCATTAGATGCATCAACTATTAAGCGCATCATCATTGAATTTTCAATGTTGGCGCGCGTAACTATAATATATTCAAATTCAAAAGATCTACTTACTAGTATAACAAATACAAATTACAAAAATATAATGAAATCAAATATGATTGGTGGCATGCACATTAACTAATTAATTAATTGTTGAGATAGTGAGTAGTCCATGTATATTTGTAGCTAGCTAGTGTTTTTAATCCGGCATGGTGGGGCGATAGCTCGCCATTGTTGAGAATTAGTCCGGAAAATTAAAGTACTTCTGGATAATTAATTTCATTCGTGACATCAAATTAACTGCCAAATTTTCTGCACAACTCGATCCATCCACCTTAATTAGTCAAACTAAGCTGCCTTCATTTTGTTTCATTTATCAAGTGGTAGTATTAATACATTAAGGCAAATACTTGAATGCGGCAGGCTGCACCCTATGCGACCGCGCCTGGGGTGCGTTGGGTGCACGCGCCTCACCCTGAACCCTGCGGTCGCATGGGGCGCACGTGCCTTTTTTTTAATTATTTATTTTCTGTCTTATTAGTACGCTTTTCGAAATGTCCTAATAAGTATTTTCTAGTGTATTTCTATGTGTCATAATATCTAATTAGTTTTTAATTTTTTTTAATTTCCAGATTGTTTTCCCTCTTTTTTCAGAGCGAACCGAGAAAAATTTCAATTGTCGTCCGACGATTATCGTTATATTAGTAATCGGAGTAAAGGGGGAACCGTAAAATCAGAGCCGAAGGCGAAGCAGAAAAAAAAAAAACTGAAACTAAAAAAAATAATAAAAAAAAATGACCGGGTCAACAGGTCAACCCGGGTTGACCGGGTCAACCCGAACCTTAACCGGTTGCATGGCAAACAACCTGCTGCACCCAAGACCTACTCATACATTAATTACTAATTAATTTACCTAATTTGTACTTTAGCTGAAAATTAATTATAACTAATTGTGATCTCCCACAGTTCACACGAATTGTGATCTCTTAATTTGTTGTTTTTTTGTGATGGAGTAGGTAAGAGTAAGACCTAGTTATATTTTCGCACACTGCACATCTAATTATGCAAACATACATACATATATATAGTGTAAACGCAATATATTCTTCTACTTTTTGTTTGCTTGTATATGTTTATGAGCACAATATTTTATATATATAATATGCGCTTCTGCCGTTGAGCATATTTTTCTCATCGGGTAGGCACAATCCACATGACTGATTCCCTAGTTGGCTGGTTAGTCAAATTCCAGCTCTTGCTTTTATTGTTGAATATTGCCAAGAAATGGATCATTAACCAACTAAAAAATTTATTCAAGCTTTTTACGAGAATTAATTCCGCCATTTGAAAACATTTTTCAATATGGGACTTACGTCTGTAATTTCGCTTACAACTCGACAATCAAACATCAAATCACCCAAAAAAAGGTTTAGTAATAAATGGGGGATGTATACATGTTTATTTAGTGCGAGATTTGAAGTTGCTTTGATTTGACTCATGTGTGACGGGATTATGGATGCATGACCTATCTAGCTAGCAAGGTGGTAATTAATTAGTTCACATGATTATGTATTCACTAAAAACAAGACTCGGCCCAGCCCGGCCCGACCCGTCGCGTAAATCAAATGACGCGAAATTTTGACAAGCAAAAGAAAAAAAAAAAACATGCAAGTGTTGCCAAAGAATAATGGCGTGCTGGGCTGAGTTGAGCTGAGCTGAGTTGAGTGGTGATTTGAAAACAAACTAATAGAGACAAGACTGTCTCACTCCAAATAAGGCTCTGTTTGGTGCGATTATTTCAGAGTAGTAGTATTATTTCAAAGTCTAATTAATTAATAATCAATACTAATTGGTGGGCGGTCCAATCTTGATAAATATTACAGTATTACATTTATTAGTATAGTATGTGATAGTGGCAGAGCATGATTTTGTAGGTGTAAAGTGTGTAGCCTTGAGATAATTGATATAATTAGTTGGTAATGTATATACATTAATTAGCCAGTATGGGAGGGAATAAAATTAAGCAGCAGAAAAATGTGGATTAGATGTAGTTTGTAGTTCGTAGTTTGAGTTTGTAGGAGGTGCGCAAGTACCATTTAAAAGCCTACTTTGGTAGATCACCTTATGCATGCTCATGCTAATTAATTAATGAGTCGCACTCCTGTGCAACGGTAACCGTTTGCACGCAACCCGACCCGCCCCGCCCCACGCGCCTACCTGACCCGCGCGTGGGTCTCACGGGCCCTTTTTTTTTCCAGATTTTTTTTTTATCGACGGAGCCTTCGGTTCGGATTTTACGGCTCCACCTTCGCTCCGATTACTAAAATAAGGATAATCGACGAGCAACAATTTGGATTATTTCGGCTCCCCTCGTTCGAATCTTGACCAAAGAAGAAGCGGCAAACAAAAAAAAACTGAAAAAAAAAAAATTGGTCAAAGGGGTTGACCCGAGTCAAACAGGTCAGGTCGGGTCGGGGCGGGTTGGTGGGTGTTGCCACGGTGCAAATGTTGCACCGTTGCAAACTTGGGTGCACGGTGCACCCAAGTTTTTGTCTTAATTAATTAATTTGATTAAACACTAACTACTATCCATTGTCATTAGGTGAAATTAAAGCAAAGAAGAGAGTAGTTTCATCTCATTTGATGGTCAATAAATGAAGCGTCGACCGCGTAATTCAATTGATTCATACTGGCGTGGGGTTGGGATTGCTTGAGTTTTAGTTATAGTAGTACTTACTAGTATGGTGTTGATGAGATTGAGATTGAAATTGAGATGTGAATAATAAATGAAATAATGCGACTTTTTGCGTATGCATACTGTATATAGATGAAACTAAATAAAACGGTGCTACCTAACTTGACATTTATTATCATAGAAAGTCATCACCACACTATGCACTTGCACTGTTTTGTTTGGCCAGTTAAGTCTTTTTAGTATTAAACATTTGCATCATCATCATATCATATGCATATGCTACTACCTCTACTCCATTATAAACAAAAAAATTTCAATATACTGTACGTGAATATATAGGACCTAGAAAATACTTTCATATTTGAAGTCTACCAAATATATTGTTAGACAAAGCAGAATACTAGAGGTGAAATCCCACAAATGGACACCTAACTAACAATCTCAGTCCAGTGTTGCTCGTAATGTTTATACATCCACGACATCCTGTCGTGGATGTATTCTCGCCTTAATCTATCTAAGCACTCAAACAGACTAAAAGAAACTGATGAAGCCAAAACCATTTGATCATTTCTTGATAAAGAGAGGGAGAGAGAGATAGAGAGAAGAAACCTAACGAAAGACGATTCAATTCTCAAGTAGACACGGCCACAGTACCAGCTGATTCCACGGGTTCATTATCCTTATTGAGCGATTCCCAGTCAACTTGTCCAAGAATTTTCATTCTTTCATCCAACGAAACAAACCCTGAATGTGGTGTGACCACCCCATCCCTTCCAGCTTTATACACGAGAAGCAAACCTGCTCCCATGTCAGGACCGTGGAGCTTTCCAGTCAGCAGAACCCGCAGAGGCATGAATAGAGATTTCCCCTGCGTTACAAATGCATTATTAAACTGATATGTCTGTGCCTATGTCTATGGAAACACAAATAAGTTTTTGTCTTTCACCACCAAAACTAACCTTGCGTTTCACTGATTTGCCAAAGTTCTTCACCCACTTCTGCCATCCACCGCTACCTTCTTCAAGTGCACCAATAAGTTCACCACTCTCGTACGCAGCAAGCAAGCTCGCAGCAACTTCTGATAACTTATCTTCTAATACGGGTTTACCTTCAGGACTGCAATCAACAATTTTTATATCACATAAACCATCTATCTCGGAAACACGCAGTCGCTGCTTCTCCTCCATCTGTATCACTAATAACAACTAAGCTAAAGACCAGCTGCTTTTCTCATATTTAATGCTGTGCAATCACCTCTCTTTTACTAGAATTTGATCATATAGCTTTGCTGTTCCACTACTTTGTGGACAAGAATATAGATTTACTAGTGTCGTTTTCACAATTTTGTTTATAGTTATCTTAAGATTTCATGTATAAATTTTTTCTTTTTGTCTATTTCATTATGGACTTGTATCCAAAAGGTGAATAACATCCACTGGAACTCTAGAACAATCTTAAATGAAAAGTGGCTAGAAATGAGAGCGTTGACATAACGATCAAATTCACTTCAGGCAACATAGTGGTTTCAACTTACCTAGCGAGAGTTGAATGCAAAGGATAAGACAGTAGGTTTGCAAGTACATTATCAGCATCTGTTATCAAGTCAATTCCATCCTTCAGCAGCAGTACAGCCTCCTGGTCATAGGAATTGATGGTGGAAAATAACTATTAGTACTCCAACAAAGTCACGCAATACAAAGACAAATCATCGCAACAGCTCCATACAACTATAATAGCTATCAATCATTGCTAGAAAATCCTCTATAGATGTAATAATTGTCATTGTCAGCTTACGGCTCAAGAAGGATTGAATACCAAACAAGCTCAAGCAGTTATGTCTCGATGATCAGCAGCAAAAAATTTAACAGGGTACTTCAGATAAAGGATCACCAAGAAAGCTCTTATAGATAAAATAAATCTGTTTGCGCTTTAAAATTCACAAATTTGAAATAAAATGGCACAAGTAGCATACTTCTATAAAGCTCCCTTCTGATTCTGTTACAAGGCCGATACTCTTCCAACGCTCACCGACAAGCTTGTTTAGTTTGTCTGATGATTTCAAATATTGACCATTCATCCACCTTGCATAATCAAAAGTACATGTTGAGGAGACAAGAAACAATAATCATCTGAGACTGCAAGCCTTTGAAAGCTAATAAACCAAAGCAACATTTTGGGGTTTCAACTAGAGAGGTTAAAGCTAAAAGAGCCGCTAATTTATAGAATTGTTGTTTGTCATATTACTATGCACAAAATAAAGTGTTACACCACAAGAAATCAAATAATGATAATAAAAAAACCCACCATTTACCTGAACTTGGCAGAATCAAAAATAGCGCCACCTTTGTTAACACGCTCAATTGTAAATTTATCAACTGCAAGCCATGTCAGAACATCAATGTAATGACTGTAATAACGTCGAGAATCTTAAGTTGCAAGAAACATCACTTAATCAAGTGTTTCATAGGGGGGCAACTAACCAAGTTGTTCAAGGGTGAAAAATTCATCCTCAGTACCATCACCCCAACCCAATAATGCAAGATAGTTCACCATTGCATGAGGCAGGAAACCCATATCCTTGAACTGCCAAAAGAAAAGGAAAGACAGTAAGAAAGATTTTAGTTAAGAAAAATCAACAGCAGGATAAGAAAAGGATCTCATATGTCCCCGAGTTCTGGATTTATCAAAAGGTCCATCCAACTCCAGGGAAATAGGAAAAATGAAAGTATAAAACAGCAAACGCAGAACTGGATTACCTGACCTACTGAAGTTGCCCCATGCCGTTTTGAAAGTTTGCTCCTATCGGGTGCAAGAATTAAAGAGACATGTGCAAATTTAGGCATCGGGAATCCCAGAGCCTGGTTTTTGATAACATGTTTTCACCTTGTTAGTTTGTTTTATCCACATGCAAGCATATATCATGTCATGAGTTGAAAAGCACAACACGGTCATCAAATGGGATCCAACTTTGCTGAGCAATGAAAAGAGGAATAGAAACAAAAACAAGTTATAGTGGTACCTTGTATATCAATGCTTGCCTCAAAGTATTTGGCAAGTGTTCGTCTGCTCTGGAATACAAAAAACAGCTGTTACACCAATACCATAGACAACTATAAACCATAAAGTAGAAACATTTGTATCAGGTTGGTGTCCGCACCTAATAACATGGGAGATGGCCATGGTAGCGTCATCAACAGTCACACAAAAGTTGTATACAGGTTGTCCATTACTTCTCATAACCACAAAATCTCCAAGTGTGTTGAGATTCCAGCTAACCTTCATTACACTATCAAGCAAAGTTAGTCCAGAACAGAAAGCATAATTAGACCCCAATCACAAGTATCTGAACAAGAGATAATTCCACTATAAATCTAAACAGGAAATTCCAAGTTCACAACTTTTTTTCCTGCTCGTATAGCGAGTGAATCTAGAGTGAGAATTTCCATTCACTGCCCTCATCTTCGACAGGATAAAATCCATCCACTATACAAGGAAAATCCATACCCATATTTTAATTTCTATTTTGGAGTTTTATTATATACCTCACAAAACAACTTTGTACTGAGCTTTCTTCACTTCATGGGATGCAAGTTTAGAATAATGCATACTGCATCATTTTTTAGTTATTATATAAACACTGTAGAAAAGCTGCACGAATGAAAGGGGTCAAGAAAGGGGTCAAGTTCACATAAGGTACTTGTTTAATTTTGGTTCCAGTTACTTGGACAATATCTTTAAAGCATGAGGATTTCATGTTTACAGTGGGTATGAAAGCTTCAGCGTGAACTTCATGATAGTGCGTGCACTGACATATCTGAGTCGTCAAGAAGACAAATTCTCCACTCTAGCATCACGATTGGCAGATTTTAAGATCAATCCAAGCAATCCAGATTCTTTTATTGTCTCGTATTGAAGATACTACAGCAAATGCAGCTTCTCATTCACCAATCACTACTCCTAAACTTGTCAATCTATCAATCATATTTTCATCACATACGTAATCATATTAAATATTGGTTATATTCCATAAAGCCAATATCCACATCCTACGAAAATACTTGTTAGTTGTAAAGTTTAATGGTTCCAACTGCAGTAACCTAAAAGATTTCAGAACTACATCTGATATCCACATCAAGTCATATCGATGATCATTTTCGCATTGTAACAAAAGAGACTCATCAGACTATGCTCCGTGTAGGAACTACAGAGAAGAAAGAGAAGCGATATTGTACACACAGGAGGGTCAGCCAAGGTATACCTCACCACGAATGAGATCGTGAATTTTCAAACTGCCGGTCTTGGGAACTCGAAATCGATAAGTATAAGGCGTCCCCTTTGCCAACTCCTCTTGCACTTGGACGTCCGTTGCAGCAGCCCACTTGCCAGAGTAGACGGGAGGAAGCTGCTTGAGTTTTGCAATCTCCTTCATCTTTTCAATCTCCTGGTAGGTGCAAGTAAATTTTTAAGAAAATGTAGCATAAAACAACCAGTTAAAAAGAGTGAAAAATAGAGAATAAGGATGACCTCGTTGGAACAGAAACAGCGATAAACATGGCCACTTTGGAGGAGTTTATCGGCATGTTCCTTGTAAAGAGCATTTCTTTCAGACTGACGATAGGGGCCATAGTTACCTCCAACGTCTGGGCCTACAATTACATGATAAATATTGGAAATTGCAGAATCAATTACTCCATATTATAGTAAAAAAGAAAAAGAATAAAAGAATGGTTGAGACGAGCTGAGCTAAGTAACCTTCATCCCAATCAAGACCGAGCCAGGCGAGATCACGAAGCACGGCCTCCTCGGACTCCTTGGTCGACCTCTCTAAGTCGGTGTCTTCAATTCGGAGAACAAATTTGCCGCCTTTGGACCGGGCGAATAAATAGTTGAAGAGAGCAGTGCGCGCGCCGCCCACGTGCAGATTCCCGGTGGGGGAAGGCGCGAACCGCACCCGAATCGCGTCTGCCGATGGCGGCGGCGGCGGCGGAGAGGATAACGCCGAAATGCTAAACCTTCTAACAAAAAACCGTCTTCCCCGGAAAAGCAGCATGGAGTGAGACGCGGCCACCTCCGGAGAAATACCAACTCGCATCGGCGCCCCCAGAAGACAACTACCCATTTCAACCAAATAAACAAATTCTTCTTCCGAAATGAGATACAGTTTATTCTATATATATATATATAGTAGAAAAAGAAGAAGAAGATTAGATTAGATTAGATTACGTTCGTTGCAGCGAGGATGGGCCTAATTACTAATAGCCCATTCCAGCGCCCAAATGGGCCCAAGGCCCAAGTCATCCTCTCTCTCTCTCTCTCTCTCTCTCTCTCCTCCTCCTCTCTCTCTCTTATTTCCGGTGATAAAATTGAAAAATCGAGCAATAGCAGCAACTGTGAATGAAAGTCAGTGTGCTATTCCTAAATCAAAATCGTTCGGATTATGCAAATAGGAGAGAGAAGGAATGAAGTGTTTAACGCTGGTAAGCCAAATAGGAGGAGCAGGAGTAGGAGTAGGAGTAGGAGGAATTGAGACGAAGCAAACAAAATGCGGAGCGGGGGCGACGATGATGATGATGGTTTCAATGCGAGACAGAAGCAAAAACAGAAAGCCTCTCCAGAAAGGTAGAAGTTTGAGCATTGAGGCTATCCAGACAGTTCAAGCACTCAAGCGAGCTGCGAAACTCTCTCACTCCTCTCTCCAACAATCTTTTGCTGAGAAATTCAGGCGTTTGCTCAAATCCGACATGATTGCTGTTCTCCGCGAACTCCTCCGCCAAAATCAATGCCTTTTGGCCTTACAGGTTAGGTTCCCTTTTCCTTGCTCCTCTTTGAATCTCTTCTTTTTGTTTTCTTGCTCTCTGTCTGCACTCTCTCTGTTTTTGGCTTATAATCTACTTTCGCTTCTTAATTGTTCGCCAACACTTGTAAGAATCGACAAAAGTTGGCGTTTGGTTTGCTTGATTAGGAGTGATTGATAATATAATCCTATCTAATCAAATATTTGGTTGGAATGATGGAACGGTAATAAATAATTAGGCCCGTGCTCCAATCATGTTATCATCCCAAATTTGGGTTGATTACTAATCCACGATGCAAAATTCCAAAAATAATCACACGTAAACACACACACATACAACACTCGTTGCTTTGATTTGACTCATGTGAGACGGGATCTTGGATGCATGACCTAGCTAGCTAGCACTCTCTGCACTCTCTCTGTTTTTTGCTTATAGTCTACTATTGCTGCTTAATTGTTTGTCAAAACTTGAAAGAATTAAGAAAGAGTACTTCTTCGTCTTGCTCTTTTCTCTGTCCATTATTGATATAGTCTGATGAGCAGCATTGCATTGCATTGGTGTCTTATGTAGGTCTTCGAAGATTTGAGGAAGGAGGAGTGGTACAGTCCTAAGCTGTTGCTGTATGCTGAAATGGTTGCAGTTCTCGGCAGCAATGGGTTGCTCGAAGAGGTCCAACAACTCATTGTGGAACTCAAAGCCGAACCTAGTGTCAGTCTCAGTCCAGATCTTCAGGGCTTCAATGCATTGATGGAAAGCTTAATGAATTTGAATCTCACTGGATTAGCAGTGGACTGCTATTACTTGATGAAATCAGTGTCATGTGACCCAGATAAACTGTCATTCAAAATACTAATAGAGGGGTTGACGTCAAACGGAGAAATGGAACTTTCAGCACTTATACAGCAGGATGCCCATAAACATTATGGACCTTTTTGGGATTTCTCAGAGGAGGAGGAGGAACAGACTCCAATGATTTCTAGACGAAGGTAGTCGATTAATATGGTAAAGTTTTCAACTTTATAGCTGGGGATGGGGATGGGGATGACATGTGATCATTGTATTATGAATGGTGGATCCGATCCGATCCTCTTGTGATATTTCATTGATCAATGCATTGGCGAAATGAAACATGAGATGAGCCAAAACATCCAAGCTATGTTTTGGCATGATGAGCTTGATTAGTTGACCTCTGTATGCCCAGTTATTTATATGGTCCATCTAATGTACGTATGGCATCTTAATTATTTTAAAACAGTCTTGGCTTTAAAACTTGTCATGATTTGTCGATTTATTGTTCCTTCTTCGAAGAGATTGACATGAGGCAAAACAAGACCAAGCATTCTATTGTAAACTACATTTCGAGTGACTCACTTACTTGCGTTGGTTGTTGGCTAACATGTTATCTGCACTAGCTAACATCACGATAATGTATCAAGATTGATGATGGATAGGAATAGAAGATTAGAAACTAGAGTTTGAAGCAAATTGTGTTTATCATTTTGGCTTCATTTAGTAACCATGCAATGCTTAAATTCCTTCCTGCACATAGAGTTTACATGTGTTACACAGTTTGAGTAAGCAAAGATGTGGATAGGGTGATGATGAGGAGTGCTAAAACTGTTTGCCTATAAATGTCTGACCATACATCCAGTGTGGTGGCGCAACAGTGTAAGATGTTAGAGTTCGCCAAGCAGCTGTAGTGACCTCGAAGGACAGGGGTTGGCCGACCAGGTCGATATTGCATTGCCAGTTCTGTCCCCAGTTCCTTCCCATGGGAATCCATCCAGTCGTCGATCCCTTCACTTTTACGGCAACAACTTCTCCATCCAGCCCCACATTGCTGATCAGCACTTGCATGAAGAAAGCACTGCCCTTGATAGTGAAGTGAATTCCACCTTGTCTCAGGCATGTGGCCCTTCTGTAGTGGATCGGAAGTAGTCTTTGAGGTTTGGGGTGGGCAATGAGAGAGAAGGCAGGCTCCGGTATGAGAAAGTGGGCTCTGGGGAAGTTGCACCAGCCTCCATCATCGGCAGGCAAGGCGTAGTTAGGTGGGCAGAAATCAGTAGCGGTCACGAGGATGGATGGTGTTCCGAGGAGGCACCATTGTGTGTGAGCACATTTGAGCTCGAAGCACGCCCCACAGCTACTCCCTCTGTCGAACAACATCCCGCTAAGTGCAGTGCTGAACTTGCCATACCTGGTGTTGTGGAGGTCGCCATAACCACACCCACCTTCTGCAATGCACCACATTACAATACTCAGTAAGCATCACTCCTATCACTAAGCAGGGCAGGATTTGTTTACCTGTAACAATGGAGTCATTGGAGTCGTTGGAGTAGGTTGCAGTAGCGGACTTCCATTCTGCAACTGCAACTGGTGTGTGCACTAAATTTGAATTTGAATTTGAGAGGAAGCAGAAGAAGAAGAAGATGAGAAGAAGGTGGAGGAGAGGGAGAGCAGCAGCCATTAACATTAATTCTTCTTCAAACCCTAAATTCTATTCACTGATGATGACTTTTCATTCTACCTTGGTCTACTTTATATTCAATCTTCTTTTTCATATCAATTCCCGCCTTTTATCTGGATCGGACGGCCATAGCCGCAACCATCGCTTACTTTTTAGACAAAAGAAAAAGAAAAAAAGAAGACCTTTTATGTGTGCGCTCCAATTGCATCACATTAAATTAACTAGTAGTACTATATTTTACTAGTATCTCTCACATAATGCTATGCCACCTACCTAGCTAGCTAAATGTTTTATACAAATGTAAATATGCTTTAATTATTAAAATTAAGTACAATTACAATTACAATTACTTTGCAACCAAGAATGTGACGTTGGAAGTATCTCAATATAAATAGCGACGCCACCACATAAGTCAGGTGTGTAAATAATTGGTTAATTGTACATACCGACCTGTGGCAGAAGACCCCACCTCACCCCAATTCACTTGTATTCTCTCTCTCTCTCTTAAATTTGGCATCAAAGAGGGAATATCCACGTTCGTCCTCCTTCGTCTAGTCCAGTCCGATTAGCAGGCAGGCAGGCAGGCAGACGTCTGGAATGGAGAGCTCCGGCGAACTGGTGGTGCTGCCTGTGCTGGTGGAGTCCAATTACAGAGCCTGCACCATTCCCTACCGATTCCCTTCCGACAATCCCAAGAAACCCACCCCCACTGAGCTCTCCTGGATCAATCTCTTCGCTAATTCAATCCCCTCATTCCGGTATTATCCTCATCCCTTCATCTATCTGCTCGCACTCTCACCATCACCATCACAATAAAATTTTGATTTTGCTCGTGCTCAATTGATTTGCAGTAAACGCGCCGAGAGCGATGATTCAGTTCCGGATGCTCCCGCCAGAGCCGAAAAGTTTGCCCAAAGGTACCCTACCCTACCCCACCTGACCTGACCTACCAGCTGTGCTCTGTGTCTTCATCATTCACTTAAGTAAAAGTTTGTTGTTTAATGCAATGCAGGTATGCTGAAATACTGGATGATTTGAAGAAAGACCCTGAGAGTCATGGCGGCCCCCCTGATTGCATTGTACTTTCATCTCTCACCATCACCGTCGCTTTTCTTTACTATCTTTCACTGCTTCGTCTAAACTGAAATCTCCCCCTTTTCAGCTTCTTTGCCAGCTCCGCGAGCAAATCCTTAGAGAATTGGGCTTTAGAGACATATTCAAGAAGGTCAAGGTAAGGCTCTCTCTTCTCTTTTCTGTGCCAATTAATTGTTCTTGCATCGTATCGTATGATGCCACAAAGAGCAGAAAGCATTTCAACCATGTTTCCAGCTTTATAACACCATTTAAATGTACAAGAGATTTTGTTAGAATGCCTTTGCAGTTTACGTCTCGTTCTTGAAATGGGAGGGAGAAGGACACCCATGTATGCCATAGCTAGTTATTTAATCCCATTTATTGTAACAGGAAGATGAAAATGCCAAGGCAATTTCTTTATTTGAGGGTGTTGTCCGCCATAATGATTCTATCCAGGATGATGCTGCGCGCATTGAGAATCTGGTTAGAGGGATATTTGCTGGCAACATATTTGACCTTGGCTCAGCTGAGGTACATTAGCCTCTCAATAAAGGATTAATGATCATTCAAGCATGCTCGTTTACTTCTTTACTGCAGTAAAACATGCTTGATGGAATAATTTAGAACACAAATATGGTTTCTTTGCTTTTGGGTTCTATCTACTCTTCATTTGATGTTTTGATTAGCATTATTGTAATTTACTTTAATTTGGCAATGCTACTAAAAACTGGCTTAAAGCAAAATTCCACTATTCAGAGAATAGCATTTTGGTATATCATACTTTTAACAATAGCAATCTTGTTAGGGTTTAGCTACAAGCCTATTACATTGGAGTAAGGTACCGCCATGAAAGGTGTTTTATTATGTAGAAATCTACACTTGCTGTTGTTCCAGTGATTTTATGATTTGGTACATCTACACTTACTGTCTTTCCGAGAATAGCCTTACAAGATTTTCCATGTATTACTCATCTCATGCAATTTTTGCATTTTCATTTCTCAATCTAATCCGGATTTTCGGCTACAGATTTAGGGATTAAGCTATTATTTTCTTTAAAGACTATCAAATGGAAATCCATGTTCTCTTCTTTCTATAATTTCTAATTGATGGAATATAAAACTTTCCTAAACCAATACAGGCTACAAAAAGTTTCGGCGATTTGACTTGATACTAGAAGATTTTCCGATATATTGATGTAATACATGTTGTATGCTGCTGAGCATGTGTTATTTCTCATCACCCTAATATTTCCTAGTCACTTTTGTTCAATTTAAATTGACTAATTTTTCTTTTAAACCATGTTGGTAATTGTAGTTTCTGCAATCTAGTATAGTGCCTATGCACTTAGATTATTTTTCTTTTTTTATATTAGATTCCTCTTACTTCATAAGCTCACTAACAATCTTTTCATTTTATATCATGAAGCTTGCAGAATTATTTGCAAAAGATGGCATGTCCTTTCAAGCTAGCTGTCAGAACCTTCTCCCTCGACCCTGGGTTATTGATGATTTTGACAAGTTCGTTTCAAAATGGGGCCGCAAATCTTGGAAAAAGGTTATTTTATTAAACATCTGATTCTTTTGTCACTCATAGTTATAAAGGTTTACTTCCACTAACTCTTTAACATTTTTGCCACAGGTTATAATCTTTGTAGACAATTCTGGTGCAGATGTCATTTTGGGTATATTGCCATTTGCAAGGGAGTTACTCCGACATGGTGCCCAGGTTTGCCATTTACAATTCTGTAACATCTATGGAGGGTCTAGCAAGAACTGCTTGTGGTTAATGATTATGCATTAGTTATATGTCCAATTATGATGAAGAATGTAGTAGGAAAATCCCTTCTCAAAAGCACTTCTGTGTAGTAGGACACTCTCATCAGATACCAGAGAATCTGGGTGTTACTAAATCAATGGTTTGCCAAGTCTGAGATAATGAGACTAGAAACTGATCCTTATCCCCTCATGGGAGTGCGACTATTTTTGGCATGAATTTGTTATGCAACATTATGCATGTTCTGTTAGTCTGTGGATAACCCTACTTTGTGTTCTTTGCAGGTTGTACTGGCTGCAAATGACTTGCCTTCTATCAATGATGTGACATACAACGAGTTAATTGAGATTATAGCCAAGGTAGTAGAACAGTTAAGGTTTTTTGTGCTCTTACAACTTTTACACTAGGTTCAATTTCTGTACATGTTGTCTATTTTACAGCTGAAAGATGAGAATGGGAAGCTTTTGGGAGTTGATGCTTCAAATCTCTTAATTGCAAATTCTGGAAATGATTTGCCGGTAAGAAGCTCTTTGCTAATTCTTAGTGATTCCTTACAGAGCTTTTCCTATGCTTGAACTGATCTAGTCATGTGAGTGTTTGCTCTTAACTCATTGCAGGTTATTGATCTAACAAGAGTATCACAAGAACTTGCCTACCTGGCAAGTGATGCAGACCTTGTGGTTATGGAAGGAATGGTAAATGCTTGTGACCCATCTTTATTATTTTCTCTTGTTGTGGCATTCCATTCATATTTATACATATTTATACATATTTATGCACTGTCTATAATGTATTTCTAAACCAGTAGTATTGTTATACCATTCAAAAAATGCGGGGAGGAAATCATCAAATTTAGGGAAACATGTGCGTTTTAATTCGGTTTTGAGCTGTTAGTGGTGGTTTCTTATGAATTATTACAGTGAATTGGGTGATGCATGGGTTTCCCAGTGATAAAATGTTATCCTTTAGAAACAGGTAGCTGGAACTTGAAGATTGTTGGACAGATAGGAGGTAGCGATAGAGTAGCATCCAATAAATTATTTCATAATTTGAACTCATCTTAGAAACTTTTGATAAAGGATCTAAATATTGTCATTTAAAAGGAGGAGAATAGAAGGGAGAATTTTCCTGAAAAATTGTGATAGTTCTACTAGATTTCATCGTTGCATTATTGAGACATTTTACAACTAAGCCTCATTCCCGAGCAGTTCATATTCTAAGACGTTCACCAGCTGCTTCTTTTTTGGATAGCTGTTTGCATGGATAGCTATTTTCTAAGATGTCACACTTTAACCTTTTGTATAGCCGATTTCGGAGTTAGTTTGAGGACAGATATTAAAAATGGTATTGGTACACCAGACCTGTTAACTTATGATCAACCTATCTAACTTGATAGATGAAGATCTAGAAAAACTACGCACTGGGTCTATGAAGTGTTAATCATGTTGAATTTGATCATTTTACTGTTAGCACTTGCTCTGCATGATGCAAAAGAGTAATTGTTCTTGTTATTGTATCCTCACATTCTTTCTTTGATGCTCTTCTCCAGGGCCGTGGAATAGAGACTAACCTTTATGCACAGTTCCGATGTGATTCCTTGAATGTTGCGATGGTAATGAATCTGATTTACTTATAAGTCTGCACCTCATTCATTTTCCATGACTATATACTTTTAATGAAATAATTTTGTCTCCGTTCCTGCAACTTCAGGTGAAGCACCTAGAGGTTGCTCAGTTTCTTGGAGGACGACTGTATGATTGTGTCATCAAGTACAACGAGTTCTCCAATTAAAATATATCATCAAAGTGAAGCGAGGATTGAGCCAACAACGAGGGCAGTGGTGGACACTTACCAACATGATGCAGGCATAGAATGTGAATTTTACCTATCTTTCTTTCTTTCCACTTCTGAATCTATGGATCACATCTTGATGTTAGCATCGATCTAGGCATTCAATATATAACCGACTCTCAATATGAACTTGCGCCATTTTTTTTCTTTTCTTCTTTTCTTTGATGTGCTTCGTGTTATCTTCTTCTCCCTCTCTGATAATCAATCAAACTCGCTCAGTTGCATACATCAACTGCCTCGTATCATCAATATGTAAATAAATATTTCAGTAGTCAGTGATAAAAAAAAGACTACCAAAAATCACAAGACAACAATTTAAGGGCTAAACATCCAAGGAACATTCTATGAAGATCTGACTACCAAAATTCATGGTATTACAGAAGTTACAACTATTGGTGTTTGCAACTATAAGTCACCAGTAGCCGGCCAAGCATTTTTGTTGATGCACAAGTCACGCTTGCAGCAGGCATTGAACTCGAGGCTGACGTGTGGACGTGATGGTATGTAAAGAAATTCACCCAACAACTGCCACTGCCTCGCCTCCGGTCCCCGATCTGGATCTAGTTATGACATGAATGTGGAATTTAGTTAATAACAAGCGGCCATGATTCCAATTCGATTATTTCCAACTTTCAACTAAAATCCTATATGCCCAACTGAACAATAAAGCTGGAAGATGATAACAACATGGTCAAATTAGCACACCATCGATGACCATAATCAACGAACAAAATAGCAAGATAAATCATTAGGGCCTTCATTCTTAAAAAATAAACAAAAATAAGGGCCTTCCCACTAACCACTTCAACAAGGCCAAAGGGTGCAGATGCAGCTGCTATCTCTGGACCTTCCCAATGGAGTGCAAATACACCGAGACTGAAACAACGCTGCAAAAAGAATAATTTTGATGGTAAGATTATTGCACATTACAAATTATGTGGTTGCCGCCTGAATATTATAAACGGGAGAATTGAAAAAGGACTCACGTGGAACCAAGAAAGAAGGCGAGGGACAGATGAAACCCAAACAGGAACACAGATACAACTGCTGTTAACAACATTGCAACTGATGTAGAATATACCTACAAAAATGAATGCAAATTGAGCTCTCTTTTTTTCCAAAATTATAATGGAAGATAGTAACAACAAGATAAAAGAGCAATCCCCACCTGCCAATTGCATAAAGTTATAAATCTTAATATTTGTTTGATAGGCCATAAAAACATAAATACTCGGAGAATCAATATTAAACCATCTCTTTAAATTCTTCAATAACATCCAGCAGAAGAATGATGGACATTAAACTTGATTGCGGCAGTACCCATGAATGAGAATACCAAGCCATGTGTTGCACTTTGATTGTATCTTTCTTCAGAGACGCCACCAATTCTGAATGGTATATAATGATCTTACTATATTTCACTAAAGTGTCTTCCTCGGAGATAGTCAACTATCTACATTAGGATACTTAGCCCATGATCAAAACACATATGAGGTCGACCTTTAGTCTCCACTCTCTTGTTCAAGATTCTTATTGGTGTTCGTGACCTATCTGACACTAGTTACATATTTTATTTTTATTTTACCTATTTTGCCCACTCAGAAAGCATTTCAAAGTGCTGCTTGGGAGTATTGAATGATAAATGGGGTATAATTAATAACTGATTGATGCTTAAGATAATATTAAAACGATCTACCATGTTGAAAGTAACCAGTCTTTACCTTCACTATGTTGTCAGCATATTTCATGACCATCGATACAGCAATGCCACTGCATTAACATCAACAGTATCACAAAAAGATCGAGCAAATAAAGATTATTAATAGAACCATGAAGAGTCCTTGTTTGAGGCAGAACCAGCACAATCAGCATGCTTTAACTTAACCGACTCATATTCATCTTGAACTTCTCATCTCAATAAAATTCACATTCACAGTACTCTATCCCAAGAAATAAGTACCTCAGAGCATGGTTCAGAATCATGAGAACAGTAATGAATGTATATCCATGAAAGAATCCCCTGCAGAGAAAAAAGAAACAAGTTATTCAATAGAGACTATATCATCAACAGAGCTCCATCCATGCTTCCAGAAAAAAATCATAGGTTATAGAGCATAATGAGTACTGATAAATTTTGAATCGCTGATATACGTAGAAGAGGTAAGCAACTGATATATGTCGAAGAGGTAAACAAATTAAGGAGAAGTTTTAACTTACTTGTTCAAAACAGCATCAAAATCTTGAAAAATTATCGCAATAGCATTGAAAGCCATTCCAAATACATACAACCAGAAGTTCTGGACATTAATGTTTCTTGAAGGTCGTTTTTTAATTATAGCCTAGAAAACAAAAAACAAAAAACAAAAAAAATATCAAAAGAGTCCAACATATTTCATGATAGATTTCTTAAGAGCACGGCGTCTTTTTAATAAGAAACAAGAAGCTTTATTAAGAAAAGGATGAGTGAAGTCATTACAAAAGGGATGAATTAAATCATAAGGTAATGACAAGAGATGTAGTAATGATTTACCTCGGTGTACACTCCCGCAAAACCACTAAGAAGGGCCATCACCTGAAATGATCAGCCAAGAGTCAATGAAGCTGGACTTTGGAATTCAATAAAATAATACGCATCCACTATTGGACTAAAAGAGGGTACGCAGAACATGCTTGTATAGATACGACGTGTGCAGACACTAACTAACTAATAAATCAAGTACTATTTCTCTTTCTATTATCCGTAACTGAACATACTGAGTAGAATGGCTATTATTTGTCCACAAATAATTTGAAATGGAACATTTTATTATCATGATTTTGCTTTTCCTTTTTCCACTTTTTCTGCAAATGCTATCTAAGACAGGTATATATGTACTGAAAAGAATTTGCAAATTGGAATGAGATCTATGTTTCATCTTACAATTGCCATCAGCCAACCTTGCAAAGGTGTCTGCAACACTTTATCTGAACTGAGATAGATAGATAGATAGATAGATAGAGAGAGAGAGAGAGAGAGAGAGAGAGAGGTGAGTATTCCATGAAGACATCGACAGTGGCATATAAACAAGTGTCAGGATTCCAAGATAAAGAAGTAACAGAGAGCTGGAATACATATGTGTGTGAGCATTTGCATGTATGCATTAGGCTACATTCAGAATGACACATGTTCTATGTTTCACTTAAATAGAAGGACTGATATAGCCAATCCATTGAATGGCCTCCACAGATTATTTGCTTTCTCTCTTGCAAGATGTTCTCAGTTGCACTTTAAGATACGTAATAAGGCAACTATACGAGATAGCTCAATGGAAAGGATCGAATCAAAACTTCACATCCTTACTTGGAGTTAAGTTGTGCTGTTGTGCACCCTGCACAAAGTAGAATGAAAGCTGCCCACTGAATCTCGCTCAACCTGAAAAAAAAGTTCTTCCTTAGTTTTGCATTGGTTTATGTTGGTCTGAAATCTGAATATTGAACAATGATAACAGGAAACATATGGAAATTTTAGTATGTAATGACATCTAAAGGATCTTGAATTTTCCAGATGAAGGCCTCTCTCAGGATCAGGAGTAGATGCCAAGTAGAGAGTTTCCAAACATGGAAATAAAATATCAATAAAAGAAAGGTTTCAAGGAATTACATACTTTCTCTTGAGAATGATGCGGTATAGCACACCGGTGCTGATAATATTAAAATTCTTTAATATTTGGTAACCTGGAGCATCTACGTATGCAAAGATGTAATACTGCCAAAACAGAGACCTTCAGAAAATACCGTGCAACAAAAAGGAACTCAAAATTGACTCTGAATTTTTAAGAGTGGTGAGAACCTGCCTGAAGTAGATTCTTGACGAGATAGAGAGCTGCAGGAATGGGGTATACACTGACTTCATCCCACGTTGTACTCAACCTGGAGGAGGATTTGATACAGGAAAAATCAACTTGAGTTAACTAAAAACAGCAGGAAATGGGAAATCATCATCCAACTATCGAAGTTCAAATAAAATCAAAGAAAAAAATTGGCTATTCCAGATTATGCCACCCCCATGCATGCAATCATTTCAGAGTTGTCAATTTATGGCTCTATGACTTTTTGGCGGGTATATTGTATTTACGAGAATCTAGCAAGGAAATAGAGCTTCTTGACAGGTTTCAGACTGGAACATTATAAATATGTGGTTAATCAGATTGTACATCTCGAACTTTTTACTTAGTTGCGCTTACTGTAAATTAATTGTTTCTTCGGAACCCTTTTAAGTGATAGATGAAAAAAAGAGCATAAACCCATGAGACCTATATTTCAATCATTTGGTGGAAGACAAGGACCAAAACCTGTTATCATCAGTAACACCTTCATTCCTCCAGATTCTCGCTAATGCAGCAACTGATAGTGCACATTTCAAAGTCTCTACCTAATTGTAATAACCAATTTCAGAACATTCACCAAAAAAATGATACGGAAAGAGCATAGTTTAGTAATATTATAATGATTAACCTAAGAGGAAATATTATCCACTCACCAAAAAGTTAGCAGTTGTAACACTGTACTCATATTTGCCTGCCCTCTTTGACCATACAATAAGAATTGCTTGTGAACTTGTAAGAACTGTCAATGCTAGTGTCACAACAGACCTGTTTTTTACGATTGATCAAACACAATGGACAATGATGAGAAAAATAGAATAGGCTACCCAAAGCAGTTGGTATTATGTACTCATAAGATGTGTAAAGGAATTTAAGACAACCATACTTGAGCTTCCATTTAGTTCGGTCTGCAGGGCCGCCTACTAGAGCAACCAAATTACTAGGAGAGCCTGCAACTGCAATTCAACAAAACATTATATAAGGATATACCCACGCACACCTGGCAGACAGAGCGAAAGGTACGAGGGAGGGTTGTACGGCACCTGAATGGGGTTTCCCTCTTAAGCTCTCAACATCATCATGAACTGAACCCTCATCTTTATCCTAAATGATTCATCACCCCACAACAGTAGATATTAAGCAAAAGGAAAAAGTCATTGTTGAAGCAGATTGCAAATGTGCTTTAAATTAAATTTAATTACGGAATCTCAAGAATTTAACGTGAGGGGATCTCGAACAAGACATAGAAACAACGGCGAATGCACAAATGTTGAAACTAATAGGAGTAGAGAAGAACTAAAAGTTAAAGCGGCAAAGGGAAATGTGACATTTACGCAGCTGGAGCAAACCATTAACAATGCGGTGCAAGGAAACTACACGAGAAACGAAGCTTGATCCAGAACCAAATAGAGATGGCCTAGCGAAAATATCACAAAAATAGATGCACCAAATTAAGTTAAAGAGGAGGCAAACCTGATCCTTAATTCTTCTATACTCCATTACTCTCTCTCTCTCTCTCTCTCTCTCGTGAAAAGGTAAGCTGATTCAGTTGGGGAAGAAGATGAATCTAAACTCTGTATGGAGTAATGAATCACCAGAACCAATTGCTAGACGTTTTCCGTTTTTCTGTTCAGTTCACTTTTTTTTTAATTATTGTTTTTCCATTTTACTTAAAATCATTTTTCAGGTTTGATTTTTTCATAGTTAGCGTTTATTGTTTATCTTACACTTTTGATTTTCACTTTTTTTTAATTAATTATTTTATATGGTCGGTTTCCTCATAATTTAACTTTATTAGTATTATCTTTCGTTTTAAAAAAGGTAATCAATTATTTTGATTAGTCTTGATTTTTCATAAATTGAATTTGATACAGTATGTTTTCGTAGCTCAATTAAAAAGATAAATGTAAATATGATTAATTAATTAAGCAACAGTATACAGTAAAATCTCTATAAATTAATATCGTATGAAGGCTATTAATTTATCGAGTTAAAATTTAAAGAATAGTTTTATAAAGTAACCGTAAGAAACTATTCAATAATTCTATTCGGGCATACTATGTCTGGACATACATGCTTGAAATAGGAAAAAAATTGTTCGATTGTCTTCAAAATTTCTTTCCTACTCAAACCCCCTTCTGAAATATCGATTTCACGCACACCCGCTTCCAAATTTTACTCTCATCCATGCTCAACTCCTAAACTTGTGAATTTAAATTGGGTTGAAACTTTATAATTAAAATTTAAAAAATGTATGTTTATGAATAACCAAATTGTCGAAACTATGAAATTAAATTATTTGTTAAAAAAATTCCTCAAATTCCTATTTTTATCATGGTATGTGTGTACATAGTGTGTCCGAATAGCACTACCCAAAAATATTAGTATGTTAAAGGTTATCAATTTATCAAGTATGCAGCTCCCATTGTTGGAATTCAAACATTGTGGCTGGCCTTCTCAATTCATTTCGTCTTTGAATCATCTTAATTTAAGTCGATTGTTTGAATTCAAAAAATTGTACACCAGAAAATTCAGAAAGAGTAGTTGCAAAGGATGAATTTGAAGAAAATAAATATTACATGGTTTTCACAATAAGCTGCTGCAACTATCATCAGCTCTCAACCAATTCCGAATCCAAGAAAAAGAAAAAGAAGAAGAAAAATAACTTACAACAACATTCTACTTTAATTCAACACGTACAATTACAGACACAAACAAGTTTACAACACAGTACACCTCCAGTAACTTATCCTCCTCCGCCGCCTAAATCACTGAAGTCGTGTGCCAACCAACGCCACATTAGCATCTCGACAATGTTTACCAGTCCAGTACAGAAGGAAAACCTTCCCTGTCATCTCCTCTGCGCCACAGAAATTAGCTTCGTCATTCATCATCTTCATAACACCTAGCAAGGCCGGCAATGGAGTTTCGTCTCCCAATAGACCTAATAATGCCAATCCCAATTCACTAAAACATGAATATTTGAAATTGCACGAACAAAAGGTCACCACCACTTTTAGCATTTGGAAGAAGTTTTCAAGATTCTCCATTGTATCAATGAGTTCATATGTAAGGAAAGGTCATATTCATACCAATAGCGAATCATCAAAACATGCCTATTTTTGTCATTTTGGTCCATACAACTTTTGTAGTGAATTAATCTTGAATGAAACATGTTATTTGTGTAACTTAAAAGTAGGAACGAAAGGAAAGCATAAGCACCTTTAACGAGTAGAATTGGAAACTAGAGAGCTCCAGGGACGTCCCTCATGCTTATATTTAAGCTGTTACGCATGGTTCGCCTTCCAATGCCACCATTCCCCTTGGTCATCATAGCTACAAATTCTCCATAATCAATCCTTCCATCCTGACAAACATATTCCATTGGAGGTTAGCAAATGTTGTTTGACAACTTTAAACACATTTTAGAACTCGTAAATCAAGGCTATGCTGAGAGGCGCAATTAAATATTGCTACCTTCATCATTTATATCTTTAACTAACAAAGGTCTTGCAGTCAATAACCAATCAAAATATAATATGGAAATCGTTTATACCAGAGGAACATAATATATCTTGAGAGTTAAGTTCTTTTAGCAATTCACTGAATCGACGGTCAGTAATCTCGTTGGTCAGCATAAAGACTGAATCCAAGATTTAAATGATGAAGGTAGCAATATTCACAGGGCCATAAGTTGTGGAAATTTCTATACGAAGTTCACAGGAACAAGAAGCATAAGCATGATCATGACTTACATTATCTTGATCAACTTCTTTGATTATATCATCAATGAAAACATCAGTCATACTGTGCTCTACGCAAGCTTGTTGAAGTTCATCAACTGTAATATAACCGCTTCCATCCTTATCGAAATATTGAAATGCAGCCAATAGATGTTCTTCACGTTCAAGTTTATTCAGATGAATTGTAGCTGCTATAAACTCTCCGTAGTCGATGGTTCCACTATTGTCTACATCAGCCTGCAAAATTAGCAATAAATTAACAAAGCATATTGTGACACGATAGTGTTCGGTATAACTAACATTGTATATCTGTAGCTTATGGACTTAAGCAACAAGATTACCAAAAAAAGAGAGGTGAAAATACAGTCTCAACTCTTTCAATAATTCATATTACTCATATCCATTTAATCAGAACCTCATATAAATAGTATAGTAATAACTCCAAGTGTCTTTATAGGGAAACAGACATCACAAGTAAAAGCACAGAAGAATCTCTTTTTTTTAAGAGGAAAGCATAGAAGAATCTAGAGTTCTTCCTTATGTGCATCATGAAGTACTGAAGAACTTTGTAAATGCAAAAGGCAACAAAATTAGCGACAAGTTAAAAAAGTTTCCATACTGCATCCATAAGATCTCTTATTTCTGTGTCTTTTAAGGTTGATCCGTATTTTCTCAATCCAGCTTTGAGTTCGTCAAATGTGATTGCTCCACTATTATCAGTGTCCATGGCCGCAAACATCTCTTTTAAGCCAGCAATCTCTTCTTCTGACAAGCTTTCAGCTATTACCTAGACAGAGGAAGATCAAGGGTGCAATTTAATGTTATTTAACTTCATCAGTCATCAACTTAAGCAATTTTATCTGCATACCATGAAGTACAACTGGCTAAATTGGTCCAGCAATGAAATGAAAAATCTATGGCTGAAAAAATCATCAGGAGAACTGGAGAAGAGTGCATTACACATACCCGTAGAGCCATTTTCTTCAACTTATTCATTGCAGAGAACTGTTTGAGACGAGAAAGTACAGCAGGATCCAGGGCCATGTCAGGCGCAACACCATTTTCAGATATCCAAGGATGACCTACATGATTTTAATATAAAAGAACAATAAAGATATCAGATCATCAGCTCGGGAAATCCATGGAAGCTGATATACAGAAATGGCAGTATCACTGTTGCACTTGACAACAGCAGCTAAGTGAATATTAAAATAATTACAAAGTTTCTATTTCAGTAATACCATGAACATACAAACAACATGATAATTTTTTCTTCAGTTCACAAATAGCACCCTACAACTAATGTTGTTGTAGCATGCTCTTTGATAAGCATCTAACTAAAACATAAAATTTTCATGATCAATTAAAGAGAAACAGCCACCACAATGGAAGAATATAATTGTAGTTATAGCAAATTAAGGAAATGCAAACATACACAATACTTCATGAGCAGTCAATCGCTCGGAAGGTCTCATGCATAACATCTTCCGAATAAGATCCTTAGCACTTTCTGATATCAGTGGCCATGGTTCAGAATCAAAATCAATGTGACCCCTCAAAACCGCATCAAAAATGCCCTGCTGAGTCTCTGAAAATTAACCAGAAATTATCAGTATACTGCACCACGAGATGACATCTGTTATATTTTGTATTACAAACAACCTTACCAGCCCAAAAGGGAGGAACACCACTTAACAATATATAAAGGATAACTCCTGCTGTCCACACATCAGCTTCTGGCCCATAATTCTTCAAAAGAACTTCAGGTGCGACGTAATATGGGCTTCCAACAACATCAGTGAAAATCTGATCTGCTCAGAAGAAACATTGCATGAAGTTAGACGAGCATCCAGAAAGAGAAAATTGTCCAATGCTCATCTATCCATAGAGACCAAGCTAAACTACAGAAACATCAATTGAAGAATAAAGTCAAAGAGTACTCCAATTATACCTGGCTTGAAAAAGACTGAGAGTCCAAAATCAATAGCCTTAAGAGAGAAATCATCGTCCTTGTTAACCAATAAAAAGTTCTCTGGTTTAAGATCTCTGTGCATTACCCCAAGTGAATGACATGCCTCAACAACTCCGACGATGATCTTAGTCAACTGAGCTGCCTTCCTCTCACTGTAGTGGCCCCTTTGAATTATGCGGTCAAACAATTCACCTCCTGCACAGAGTTCCATGACAATATGAACATACAAGGTGTCCTCATATGCCCCCTTAATGGTGACTATATTCTTGTGACCAGCCAGATGGTGCATTATCTGAATTTCCCTCCTAACATCCTCAACATCTTCTTTGGAAATCAATTTCCTCTTTGATATCGACTTACAAGCATATTCACTGCCAGTGGAGATCTCAGTGCACAGAAAAGTAGTGCCAAATTGGCCTTGTCCCAACTTACGGCCTAGAGTGTAAAGGTCGCGGATATTCTCAGTTTTGTGACCCAAGACAAAGTAAGGTTGGTTGGTTGCGCCGCGGTTCATGATGCTATCTTTCCTAGTGGTAACAATGGGTGGATTGGCGTCCTTTTTGTGGTCTGGCTGGGCTTCTTTCGAGAATTCTTGAGCAGCAGGTTGTTGGGAAGTCAGGGTACTGGGTGAGTTACTGTCAGAAGAATTCGAGCAGGCTGATGATCCTTTGCGCTTGGAGTTGGACTGGTCGTCAGGCGCGTTGTAGCCCTGTAATGGTTTGCCTACAGATGATCCGCGGCATGTATTGCCCATGAAACAACTCAAGTTCCCCTTAATTCTTCTCTCTCACACACACTCACTCTCTCAGATCAAATTTTAATCAGCAGTTTCGTCCACAATATCTTTTTCCATCAACAGGAAGGAAGAGCCTAAACAATCTGACAATTACAGCAAAGAAAGAAGGTAAGAATGCAGCATTAGCTAAATGAACATCATATTGAGATTCCAAGCTCAACACAACAAGTAGTCACAAACATTTTCTTCTAATCCCAGTAACCGAGCCCCACACAGTCCGTCAATTAGAGCTAAAAGATGCCACCAAAACAAAGAATATATATTTATATATATATGAAGTCAATCACAGAGAGACAAGAGTCAACAGAAAGAGAAAGAGACAGCTGAAGAAAAATGATGAATCAGATCGGACCCAGAATAGAAGAAGAAGCAATAAGTTAGTGGTAAATGAACACGAAATCAAATAAACTTATGAGATCAATAAATCCAGCCATAAATGAAGCAAGCAAATCCCAGAATTAGAAAACCGACAATCGTAAGTATATGCAAACAAGATGAAGTTGGGAAAAGGCAGAACCTTTGCAGTTTGCAGAGTAGGAGAAATGGAAGAAGGAAAGGCGAGAAAAACGGGATCTTGAAAAATCAAAGTTAAATAGCAGCAGACAGAGAAAGCAAGCTAAGAATAAGGAGTCAAACTTTTACTTCAATATATACGTATTTGTGTGGTATATATGAATTTGTACAGAGTGAGTGAGAATAAATCTGTATATCAATCAGAATATGCTTACCAATTTACAGCTAGATAATGAAAAAGGGACTCGAGATTCCGGAAGCTCCGAGGAAGACGATGAGATGTTTAATAGAATCTCCATCACCACCTTCCTGCATTTTTCCCTTTTTGTCTCCAAAAAAAATCTAGTAACAAAAATATAGTCATTTAATTAAATAATATTCGACCAATCAATCAATTTCTCTGACTCGGTCCCGATCAGGTCAGGTTGATATGTCTTATAAAATAAAAATTGATTTCCTTAAAAATTAAATAGAGGTTTAAAAATAGGGTAATGATACTACTCCGGTAAAAAAAACATTTAACATTAACATAAGTATTTCTCCCTCCGTATCATTTCATTAAGCCCATTTTGATTTATTTAGACGTATCATTTCATTAAGCTCATTTCTTAAAATGAAACTAACTACATTCTCTCTCTTATTTGATGTGATAAAAATATCCTCAGAAAATCTTTTCAATTTTATTATAAATAACTCATTTTTATAACATGCGTACTCGATCAAATGATCTTAATGAAATGATACGAGGTGTAGTTCTGATGAGTAAACTTTGAACACAAGTGGTGAAGTGGAGACCAACTCATCATAATCGGCTTTACGATTTTCTCCCCTCAATTTCTACTATTCCTTCCTTTATACTTGAATAATTACAGATAATTGACAGCTTATTCAACTCAAGAAAATTATTTCCTCGAGAAAAGAAAATTCAAAGTGCATGGGGCCAAATTTGTGTTTCTTTCCATAATTAATGTCGAAGTCTTATGTTTTTCTTTCTCTTCTTTAATTCTTTTTTTTTTCTTTTCGGGAAGAGAATGAATACTTAAGTAATATTTACATGTTGACTAAGCATGCAGATCATATCCATTTTTTGGTCAGAATGTGTCACAATTTTCCGGTCCAAATTTCCTATTTAGTGTTGAGGTTCGGGCCGATGTAGATAAATTAGGCATTCGACCCAAAAAATCATGATCCTTCGGATGGTCTAAGTCTTGCAACTTTTTGGCCCAGAAAAATTCAAGTTGGGATGAATTTTGAAGATATCTATCCCTATCGATTTATAGGGGTGTTACTAGGGCTGACAATCGGATAGGGTCGGGTTTAGTTGAAATCAGGTCGACTTGATAACGATCTGATCTGCTAAAGTCAAACCCAAATACGACTTCTTAAAAATTTATCAAATCCGAACACGAACCCGATACGAAAAAGCCTAAATCCGAACCCAATCCAAGCACGACACGAACCTGTATCTGACCCGAATTTTTCAGGTTGACACGACCCAAACTACAACTTGATTTGATAAATTGTACAAAATTAAAACATATATATAAATCACAAAAATAATAAAGATAAAATCACAAATTAAAATATAAATAAAATCCCAAATATAGTAATATAAAATAATAATGATGTATTAAAAATATAAAAAATATATTATATTATTTTAATAGGTCAACCCGACCCACCTCGAACCCAACCCGAAAAATTCGGGTCCTTATCAAGTCAACCCGATTAGGACCCGAACCCGACAAGACTAAACCCAAACCTATTAATTTCGTATCGGTTTGAATCGGGTTATCATGTCGTGTAAAAAATTGTCGGCCCTAGTTGTTACACACGTGAATGAAAAAATTGACACGTAGGATTGGTATATTGGCTGAGAAATTGAAAACTGTGTTAAAATCAAGCCAAATTAAAATGAGGTTTTACAAATTGAATACTGAGAAATCAAATCATGCCAACTTATGTAGAAGTGTTTAAAATTAATCCTACAATTAATAAATAATTAATAGTACTAGTGAATAACATTTTCTCTAAGAATTGAAGCTATTTATATGCCTGCAGGCTGCAGCTATATATTTATAGGTTTATCTGTGTGACAATTAGAATCATTTGTATGTAATTTAATTTTGTTTTTGTTTGAAAATTATGGATGAAATACATAGTTGTCCATATAGTATCGGTTTAGGTTGAAGTAGATGAGATGATCGATCTAAATAGGAATATTAATTAATTACTTAATCCATTCAACTCGATCAATCATAATTAATTAAGTCATCATACCATATTAATTATTCACACATACTTAACTGTTGTACAGTAACTACAGCTAATTCAATCCTCTTCCCCCACCTACCCTACTTGTAATTAACCTGTTGCATGCATGGGAATGTTACTTACTACTTGTACCTCACCTTAAAATTGAAAATCACAACCAACAAGCTTTAAATGATCAAAAATATATCTATATATAGCATAGCTAGCTAAGATTAATTGAAATTAATTAAGTAGCTAATTAAGGATGAACGATCAAATGGATGATTCCAATAATTCTTCAAAGGGCAAAGTATGCGTGACCGGTGCTGCCGGTTTTGTGGCCTCGTGGCTGGTCAAGCGCCTTCTCCTTTCGGGTTATCAGGTCATCGGAACGGTCAGAGATCCAGGTACGTAAGAGTAATTACTTAATTAATCTTATTTACACGACTATTTGACTCTCGACTCGACTCGATTATATAAATTTTTTTGTACAATATTATAATGCGCGGGATGGCATGCAGACGACGAGAACAAAGTGGGGCACCTCCGTCAACTGGAGGGAGCAGACCAGAGACTCCAACTAGTGAAAGCCGATCTTATGGAGGACGGTAGCTTCGACGATGCTATTTTCGGCTGCCAAGGAGTTTTCCACACAGCCTCACCGGTCCTCGGCCACTCCAACTCCTCTGATCTAAAGGTATATATATATATACCTACGTATGGGTGTTTAGCTGAGCTTGTAAGCTCCTTAAAACAACTTATAAAACAGCTTCTTAAAACAGCTCCTAAATCCTAAACAACGTCTCTCCAAAATCCTAAAGAGTGAACAATTTATAAGTTGTTTTAAGAAATCTGTTTTATAAGGTGTTTTAAGGAGGTTATAGCCAAACACCCTCTTACAAATAGTAGAAATTGAAATGATTGAATATTAATCGATCTCTCCGTGCAAAAATGAACTAGGCCGAAATACTGCAACCGGCGATCGACGGGACGTTGAACGTGCTACGTTCGTGCAAAAAGAATCCATGGCTGAGGCGCGTGGTTCTGACTTCTTCATCATCAACGGTGAGGATTCGAGACGATTTCGACCCCGGCCTTGCCCTAGACGAGTCTTCGTGGAGCAGCGAGGAGCTCTGCGAGAGGCTCCAGATATGGTATCCCCTGTCGAAGACAGTGGCCGAGAAGGCCGCATGGAAGTTCTGTGAAGACAACAACATCGATCTAGTGACGGTCATCCCGTCGTTCGTGGTGGGCCCCATCTTGCCGCCTCTGTTGAGCTCCACATCATCCGATGTGCTAGGTTTGCTCAAGGGGGTGACAGAAAGGTTCCAGTGGCATGGGAGAATGGGATATGTGCACATCGATGATGTTGCAACTACGCACATTCTGGTATATGAGAATCAAAACGCACGAGGCCGCTATCTCTGCAGCTCCTCCGTCGTCGACGTTGATGACTTAGCTGCGATTCTATCAGCACGATATCCGTCTCTACCGATTCCGAGAAGCTTCGACAAACTTGAGAGACCACGCTATGAACTGGACGTGTCCAAACTCAAGGGATTGGGAATGGAAGGATTCAGATCTATTGAAGAGATGTTTGATGATTGTGTTGAGTCTTTAACCAGCAAAGGCCTTCTCTCTCCATCAAACTAGTTTTAGCTTCAACCAACTTCCTTCTTCTGTTTATTGTAAGCTGCATAAGTGATTTAATTCCAGATTTGTTAGATATATATAGAGCTTGATCATGTTCAAGAGAGAGAGAGAGAGGAGAGGAGAGGAGAGGAGAGAGGAGTCGATCGTATCGTATTAATCCATATACATCATTTATCTATCAACTTTAGTTTGTAGCTTTCAACCAACTACACTATACTATCTAATTTCTCTTACTGTGTTTATTAATTGCAAGTCGCCAACTTGTATATTTTCTCCTTTGGCTGGGTGAACTGCTACAAAATTTAATCAAAACGAATTTTAATTACTATCTTACTGCATCCCATATTTTTTAATCTTTTATTGAAGTATAACTGGAAAAGGGCAATATGTATGCCCAACAAATTAAATCTTTGTGTGAGTTTTCTCTCATATTACTAATATAATATAAACGATAGGGCTGCTTAAACGGTACGGGTAGGGTACCCTATCCGAAAATATCGGGTACCCGTTCCCAATTTTTTCAAAATTTTGATACACTATTCCGACCTTATATTAAAAATTGGGTACCCAAATACCCGAGCGGGTAATCCCGATCGGGTATTAGGGTACCCTAATTACCCGAGCATTAGTTCAAATCAAAATTATAACACATAAACACAGTTAAATTTATCGCAAATTGCGATAACCATAACAATCAATAATTGATAAAAAAAAATAATAATAAAAAGACGTAACAATACGTCAATCACAAAAAATGTATATGCAACCATAAACTTAATAGTAAAACAAAACCAACACCATTAAATCGATAAACATAAAACCATAATTCCATAAGCAACATAATAAAAAAACATAAAACATAATTAATTCCATAATCAATCGAATAAAAAATGTCACCAGACCCACCAACACCATTAGTCTTTCAACATAAACCCATAAGCAACTTAATTATTAAGTCATAACATTAATACTATTAGAGAAATTACCATATATTGTATATATATAAGAGAAATTAGGGTTTAGGTGTACACATATAATAGATTTATAATATATATAAATAAATATAATATATTAAATTAAAATTTTGAATTTACTTGGGTACCCGGATCGGGTATCGGGTATACTCGATACCCGAAATTTTTAAAATTCTCATCCCGTATTCCGACCCTTTTACCCAAACATGCGGATAACGGGTACTCAATACCCGTCGAATTTCGGATCGGTACAACACTACCCGATTACCCGCTACCCATTTAAGCAGCCCTAATAAACGACCTTAGTTATAGGCATTTTTCAAGTATAGAGTTAATTAAACGATCGATCTCTTGTGAAGAGTCTTAAGACTAATCCCAAAAAAAGATCTTCTATTACATTTTTATTTGATATTTTTTATTGCATTAATAAGAACACGACGTGTCACATAACTAAGAGTTCAAGATTTAAAATATATATATATATATATATATATATATTTTCTAAATCTTGCTTTATTACGTCACATGTTATATTATTATTAAAGCAACATAAATTGTCACATAAAAAAGCAATAGAATCCAATTTGCAAAATGTCAGATCTTGTAACTTAATACATCCGATGTGTTTATTTTAAACATTTTCTTTAAGCGATAGGGATTAAACAACTATAAAAAAACGTTTGTGTGAGCTACTATTATTTACTACTTTTTTTATCTTGAAATGCATGAATTTGGAAACTCAACTATTCAAACCTTCAAGAGAGGAGAAAAATTAATGTTACATTTTGTAATTTCAAATTGATGTAAAACTATTGAATATTCAAGGCAATAAATACAGCCGAAAACTAATTCATCTCCAATAATTTACATAAAAGTACAGTAAAATGAATATTTCATAAACATTTCTTTTTTTCTTTTTTTGTAATCTTAACATTATTAAATTTATCTCAATTAAGGAATAATAATAATAAAAATCATTAAATTAATAGCTCTTCAAAACAACCATTATATTAGAGCTTATTTATAATATATAATTTAATACAAATATAACACTCCCCTTTATCGAGAATTTGTTTTTAGTGTTTGTACCATGTATTAACCGATCCCCAAATAATTATATTTTAATAATATAAATTTATATTATGTATTCCTTATAATTTTTTTTTTTTTGAGAATATGTATTCCTTATAAATTACTATTGAAATACTTAAATCTACAAAATACAATCAACACTATTCATTTCACCAAAATTGGATGAGTTTAGCGCAGTCTATTGAAGCAATTTCGGCGCATCTATTGCGCTCAGCGCAATTTATAAGTCAGTTGGAATTTTAACAAACAAATTTTCAGATCCAAGTTTTTGTATTTGATTTCCAAGTCGCGGCAGTGGTGGACTTGAGCTGTTGATTAATTTTCTCGACGACCGCGAGAGAGAGAGAGAGAGAGAGAGAGAGAGCGCAATTGATCAGAATGAGGAGGTGCTCTTGCGACTTCCGGTACCTCCTCCTCCTCGCCGCCCTGCCCTTCATCTACATCCAGGTCTAACGCCGTTTACTTGCACCTCTCTGCTTTTTCTCTTTCCTTTTCCCCCTCAATGAATTGTTAAATGCTTCTAAATTAGATTGCACTTATAATACTTAATATGAGTGATCCTAATTGGACGGCCGAGTTGCGATTTTGCTTCCTTAAACAGATATTTGTTGCGTTGAGTTGTGATTTTGCTTCATATTTGTTGCGTTGAAACTATCTGAATGATTTTGTGAATTGCCAAAACTCGAATTAATCTGAATGATTTTCTGAATTGTGCATTCTCTTTATATTATATTTCGTTTTTGTCCAAGCTGATTATACTCGGGATGCCTATTTGCTGCTAAGCTTTGATAAAATGAGTATCATACTGACTGATTCATTCTCTCGATATGCAGATGCGCCTTTTTACTACTCAATCAGAGTATGCTGATCGCCTGAATGATGCTGTATGTTATGTTACATACATGACTACACATGATCTAACCACAATTTTGTAGTAAGGAAACGTATAATAAATGCTTCGTGATTTTCTAATTCCAGATTGAGGCAGAAAATCAGTGCACAAGACAGACACGATTATTGATCGATCAGATTAGCACACAACAAGGAAGAATTCTTTCTCTTGAAGGTGCACTATTTATGCTACTTCAATGTCCGACATGTGGCAATCACTTCCTTTTTTTTTTCTTCTAGTAAACAGATATTGGCTTCTTTCTCGCTGATATCACTTTCATGACTGTTGAATCCCAGAAGAAAAGAATCGCCAAGATCAGGAGTGCAGTCAGTTGAAAGCTCTTGTTCAAGCTCTGCAAAGTATGTTTCTCTAGCTATTTCTTTATCTCTAAGATATTGCTTTCATGATTTTTATGTAACAGTATTCATCATGTATCTTACCATGCTCGGTATAATAATATGAGAAGTAGAGCAGTCAAGTGAAACTCTTACATTACACACAAAGAGAATGTGACATTGAAAAAAAGACGTCTCAATATGGAACTCAGCAATTGCCTGCAGAAACTACAATATGTGTCCAATTAAAGGAACCAACAACGAAAGGCTCTTGCTGCATGGATTGAATGCTTTGCCTGTTACTAAATTTTGTATTTTGTTCCAGAGTTTTTATCTAAATTTTGTGTAGCACCACATGCTGCACTTTGTGGCATTGTATTTATCACTGGCAACTTATTCTTATTAAAATATCCAAAGCTTCACTTTGTCTTGCTAATGGGGTTTTGCCTTTAAAAAGTATGCAATTGGTATTGTCTCGTTAAGCTTTCACACTTGTATGTATAGTTTTTCCCCCTCTGAGGGTACATTTTACATGATTATATTACTCCTTTTATGCTTCAAAATTGCTGGTAGTTACATATTGCTCCCCTTTTCTCCTTCTTTTTAGTTGTCTATAGTCGCTGTTAGGCTCAGCCTGTTTCCTCTTTTATGCTGCAGGGAAGGGTGTTGAGAAACTGGTTGGTGATGTACAGGTTTGCTGAGCTGAATATGTGATATTTTGTCGCACTTGCTATTCCATTAACTCCTTATTATTGAGCATGCTCCTGAATGATCAGGCTCCAGTAGCAGCTGTTGTGGTTATGGCCTGTAACCGTGCTGATTACCTTGACAAGACAATTAAGTCAATTGTGAAGTAGGTTTCATTTCATTCAAAATTTGGTGCTTTAGTTTCTAGCATTTAACTGACTACATTTTGTGCTCATATTATAGGTATCAAAGTCCTGTGGCATCAAAATATCCTCTCTTCATATCACAGGTACCTAAAAATAACACCTTTAGTTAGTGCAGTGTATTCAGTGCGTAATTCAGGATGAGGAGGTATTTACTTGCAAATTATTCTTTTCTTTTCATTTTGAGCAGGATGGGTCAGATCCTCAGGTTAAAAGTAAAGCAATGAGTTACGATCACCTAACCTACATGCAGGTACTTGATCTCCATTTCATTTCGTCAAAAATAGCATCATGCTTTACTAGCTCAGTTTTAAGCCAGCCAATTTGACAAGCCATTCTCCACCTTTTGCTTCACATTCTCATTTTAATAAAAACATAAAATCTACAACAGTGGAATATTTAAGCAGTTTCTGGGAGACATCACAAAGGGATGGCAGGACTTTGTTATCACAAGTCTAAGACTCAGTCCTATTTAATGAACTATGAGAGCCCTAACACAATGCTTATATCTACCTCAGCATCTGGATTATGAACCTGTGCACACCGACAGACCTGGGGAGATGATAGCATACTACAAGATTGCACGTAAAGTTTTCAATTATATGATTTGTCGTTCATAAGCATCTGTTATGTAGAAGGTGATTGCTGAACATTTCAATCTATTGTCTTTTAGGGCATTATAAATGGGCGCTGGATGAATTGTTCTACAAACATAAATTTAGTCGGGTGATCATCCTCGAAGGTGCCTACAAACTTCCTTCTTTTCCGCCATCCTTTCTAGTTTATACGTTCTGTTTCACCCTGACCATATCTCAACATGCAGATGATATGGAAATTGCTCCTGATTTCTTTGACTATTTTGAGGCTGGAGCTGCCCTCATGGACCGTGACAAGTGAGGTTTTTAGACTCTGTTGATGTCTGATCTGTATATTCATTTATGTGCAACATTAGTTTCTGATCAGAGTTGTTTCAATTTGCTAAATGTAACTGTCGCAGGTCAATTATGGCAATTTCTTCATGGAATGACAATGGACAAAAGCAGTTTGTACATGATCCTTGTAAGTTTCTTATAAACAATCTTCTGAACTCCTATAAACTTGTGCCTTTTTTAAGTTAGTAGACTCCTTTACCTAGGTATATATTGTTAGAGATCAGCCGCAGATTTCAATATTCTATTTTATAAGTTAGCATTAGTTTATTTTGCTCTATTAAGTTAAGTCTTTATTTATGGCCCATGGGCTTTTATTAGGTTTTGGAGTCAGTTAGTATTTAAATAGGATTAAGAGATTAGGGTTGAGGATGGAGGAATCATTATTTAGGGACAGCGTTGCTGTAGTGCAGAGAATTATCTCTGGGGCCTCGCAAGAGGAGAGTTTTAGTTCTCGTTCTTCCTTTTGATTTTGTTCTTCGTTTTTCCATTAGAAGTTAAGTTAATTGCTATATTTGTTCCTTTCTCTATTTGTTCTCTGTTCTATCACCTTAACTCTATCATATATGGTGATGCAAATTAAGATTAATAGGGATTAAAAAATATTGGGTAGACTTGGAATAAAATTCTCCAGAGATCAAGGTAGAGAACTTCGATTGGATGCCTACAAAAATGACAATAGTACTCCACTTTGTAATAGTTCTAAGTTCTTTTTCTAACAAATCCTAAATACATGTTGTGCCCCCTTTTACCCCTTGATGACTTGCATTAGCAGACTCTTCAAGATGCATATTTGTAATCCTGCTATTAGGATATTACTATCTTCAAGATGCACATTTCCTGTGATTATATTACTGATAGTGATGCATTAACAAATCAAATTATATGTTCTGCCAGATATTTCCCCTTCATTAAATTATTTCAGAGATCTTGCTTTTCTATTGGTACTTTGATATCTGAATTTCAAAAAGAGCATTATTTACCCTACTCATTAGTCATTTCCAGCTAACTAACCATGCTGCAATTGTTGTTTCTCTTTGATACTTCTTTTTTTAGGTTGAGATGATGTATGCTGCTTTTTTCTTTCTTTTGCCAATCTACGTTGGCATATGTTGAGGATGAGACTCCTTTACATCTGCAACTCAGTTTACTCCCCTGTGATTTTGTGCTGTTCATGTATTTAGAATTTCATTAGATTCACGTACCGCTTGCAGATGTGCTTTACCGCTCAGATTTTTTCCCCGGCCTTGGGTGGATGCTTTCACGATCTACTTGGGATGAACTTTCTCCTAAATGGCCAAAGGCATATCCTTCAAGAGTTGTATTGATAGATTTATATTTATATATCAAAAATATTATTTTAAATCTAAAAGTATGGTGCAATGATATACTGCATTCTTGAGAATTTTCTTGACTAAGCAATCACTTATTGGGATGATTGGCTGAGACTTAAAGAGAATCACAAAGGACGACAGTTCATTCGCCCAGAAGTATGCAGAACATATAACTTTGGAGAACATGTATGTATTTTTCAGATCAATCTCCAGATTGCTTTTGAACTTATAATGCTGAGATCATTACTAGTGTCAGTTCATTCTTATGTCTTGCTTCTAGTAGTTATCTCCTTGGGCAGGAGTGTATTCTGTGATTCCTTATGGAATGAGTTTTATTACAGCACTGTGCTAGATATTATTTCTTTCTCAGAACATGCATTTATGAGGCTAAATTTTCTCATAGGGTTCCAGTATGGGTCAGTTTTTCAAACAGTATCTTGAACCCATCAAACTGAACGATGTCCAGGTATGAAACTATTTGGCCTTTGTTTCTTTCCTCTATTGTGCTTACCATTTTCTGAAAACATCTCTCGTCTGTATGGAAGGTTGATTGGAAGTCAATGGACCTGAGCTACCTGGAGGAGGTAAATTCTTATTTGATTATTGTAGAGCGTCATAACATACAGAAATTTAATTGCTTGAGTATAGTAATCTAATATCTTTAATAGGACAAGTATGTGGAGCACTTTGCTGATTTGGTGAAAAAAGCGACTCCTATACAAGGACCTGGTGTTGTTCTGAAGGCGTCTAACATAAATGGAGATGTTCGTATTCTGTACCAAGACCAGCCAGATTTTGAGAGCATTGCAAGTCAATTTGGTATTTTTGAAGAATGGAAGGTAATGTTGTTATAGTGGGTTTCTTGTCTTACTATTCAAAGGAACTTCGGTTACAAGACCAAATTAGAGTTACGTAATCAGTAATTATTCAATATGTTCTAGTTGGATCTGTAGTGAATTGTCTTTTGGATATTTCTTGCCCATTTAATCTTGCACCAAACAATTAATATTGGAATTTTCTGTCCTTGTTATTGGTTGGGGCTTTCTGTTTATGTGAAAGTAGGTTGGCGTCCTCAACCTGCTTTAAAGATGTACATTCATCTTCTTCAAATCCCCTGAATTTTCTGGTGGCGGTTTATTACATTTTGCAGGATGGTGTCCCAAGAACAGCATATAAAGGCGTAGTAGTTTTCCGGTATCAAACACAGAAGCGTGTATTCTTTGTGGGCCCAGATTCGTTACAACAACTTGGAATCAGATAGACAAGAGACATCTTCATTCTTATAACTTAGTTGAGATTTTGATTGATGAATGAGTTTGGTCTGATATAGGTGGTCTTGCTACTAGCAAGTTTGATATGGTTTAGACTACCTTCTTGCCCCATGTATAACAATTAATAATTACAATTATAGTGATTTATTTTTGTTGCTCATCTTGTTGGTATCTTCAACTTTTGTTGGCATTCCTATATTATTTCTCATTGACTGGTGAAACCTATTGAAAAGATTGTGGATGACTATAATAGTTTGATTCAAGTATTATGCAGATGTTGAAGTTAAAGAAACAGATGGAGGGTAGGTGTGGCCTGGATGAGGTTGATATAAATTGATCCGTGAAGACGGGGGACAGGAAAAAGAATAAGAAAATGGTGGACGAGGACAGAAGAGGAAGATCTGGTGGTGCGTCCGGCCAAATGCCAGTTGCCTTGCCATTCCATTCTTGCTTTGCAGGTAAAACCTTTCAACAAAATGACGTAGGAGCTGTGAGTTTGCAGGCATACTCATGCATGTATGGTGGTGTGGGTGCACGGGAAGGGCTCCTGCAAATGCAATTGGAGGCGAGCAGCTGCTTAACTAATTCTTCGTTACTTAACCAGCATCGGTATTAATTTATATACTGTCTCTGTTTGTCTTTAAATACAGTAGTTGTAGTCCTTGGTATGCCTGTCTCTACCCCATATACTAGACTACTAGTAGTATACTGTGTGTGCTAGTATGTTATTTGCCGCTACATTTGGTACGTACTGCCCCAAAGCCTACATGTGAGTATCCAATTGTAGGGTAAATTAACACTACATGTAGACAAACTAATGAGGTATTTTGATACAACAGCAACATGTGTAGGAAATTACAGGAGATGATGATGATGGTATGTTGATTACGTTGTTGATGAATTCTTGATATTTTGTATCTCGCAACTTGTGAGTATCTCATGTATAACCAACCATCCGATTTAATAAAGTGGATACCAAATGTCAATTTTATGCACATTTAGGATATAGTAAAACGGAATTGAATTGTAGTAGTAATTATTACTGATTGCAGAAGTCAAGTTGAAGGTGGGTTGTTGGTGGCTTGAGCGAGAGGGAAGGTGCTTGCTTTATAAATATAATAGACTTTTCCGTTGACTTATAACGAATCAAGTTGACCATTTATTTTTATGTTTTTGAAAAATGAACATTGAAGTATCGTGTTTTATTTGGACGTACAAAAAAGCTCTAGCTAGCTTCGGGACTAACAATTCAAGTAATTTGTATGGACTGTATAAGTAATAAATAGGATGAAAAAGTCAAGGATTTCGGGCCATTAAACACGTCATTTGTGGAAACCTTACTTTAAGCTGCTAACTAACTTGAATAGTAAGATGAAAGAATTTATTAAGATACAATATATATATATATATATATTAAATAAATAAAATTTCAATAGTTTTGAGCATGTCCTATGTAGAAAGAGTTTCCAAAATCTATCTATAATCTATATATATAGGACATAGGATCCTGCATCAACATATTGTACATCCATGTGCTAAGCTGCCTACACACATGGCAGCTCCTTTTTATGCTCTTAAAAAAAAGTAAAGAGCAAAGCAAAAGCCAAATAATTTACACTAATGCATGCAAAAATAGAGAGTGACTCACTGTTTTTTTGTTTTGATTTTTCGTTAGAATTTCTGCATCTTATAACTTTTTTTTTTTTTTTCCATTTAGAATCTAGTGTTCAATTAATATAATGTTCACCGACCATCAATGAATTAGGAATCTTCCTCTCCCCGCACAAGGACTGGACACGTCTCGTCTTAATTAATTGCAAAATGGTACTATCAATTAATTAATTAATTCTGTGGAGTTTAAGGTTGGGGGCTTCGCCATTGCCATTTGCCAATATTTATTTACATGTAACATGCATAACAAGACAGTAGCACGCTTTACATGCAATTTCTAACAAGTTTCCTTTGTATGAAATCTAACTTTGGATGTTTAAATTACTATTTCAATATTCTAGTATTTAAATATTAATACTAGTTGACTGAGATGGATTATTTGTTATAGGCTTTACTCAGCATTCAAATTCTACGTATACGCTGTTTTTTTGACTTGACTTTTTTGTGCATCATCCCTCTCGTCCCCATTAATTGATTTCTCACCATTCATTCATCCATATTAAATTCCACGACTTGGTCATCATCTCCTCTCTCTCTCTCTCTCTCTCTCTCTCTCTCTCTCCACCAATACATAATCATTTAACTTCATTCCATCTCCATTCGAATTCAGCTTAGCTCCACTTAGTTGTTATTGTTATAAACAAGAAGTGGGGAAAACACACACACACACACAATCTGGGCCATTCCTAGTACATTTATTTGTTCATTTTTGCTTTAGTCAACAAATCAAAGGATAAGAAAGAAAAAAGTTGATGAAACAAAAGTCGCTTTAATCAGAGAAAAAAAGAAAGATAGCTAGTGAATTAAAGAAGAAAAGGCAAAAGGGATGTGATGTTGTTATGTGAGTGATATACACATACAGACGTGTTGAATCATCCTTTGATTATCGATCGATCGAGATTACTTCTGTTCTTCGTTTTGGTTAATTGTTTAATTATGGGAATCTGCTTTAGTTATGCCTCTGTTGATCAGAGCCCCCCCTCCACCACCCAATTCAGTTCAGGTAACCTCTCTCTCTCTCTCTCTCTCTCTCTCTCTCTCTCTCTGTTTTTCTTTGATTTCACTGAATTTATGCATTGTGTGTGGAAGTTTTAAATTTTATGATGAACAGACAAGAGTTGACTTATAAAGTTTGAGTCTTTGGCTGATATTATATATATGTGGTTGTTGTCTTGCAGTGGCGGCGGCGTCGGAGACAACGGCGACGACGAGCACCATGACATCTTCGACTACAGTTTCCGGGAACAGCCGGTTTTCGGCGTTGAGCGGAAGAAGCGACGAGGATGGGAGTTTTAGCCCGGGAGGGCAGTTGCTACCCCACCCTAATTTGAGGGTTTTTACCTTAGCAGAGCTGAAGGCTGCAACCAGGAATTTCAGAAGTGACTCAGTGTTGGGAGAGGGAGGTTTTGGCAAAGTTTACAAAGGCTGGTTAGAAGACAAAGCCTCTGGAAAAACAACCATCATTGCTGTCAAGAAATTGAATTCTGAAAGTATGCAGGGCTTTGAAGAGTGGAAGGTACTTAATTAAATCAATCTTTTCTCATATATATTGACTGATGTTTGATATAACTGGCTATATAAATATGGTTGATTGATGGATCAAGAATATATGGTGATAACTTAAGTAATGTTGTGTGTGTGTGTGTGCTTCATGTATGCAGTCTGAGGTGAACTTCTTGGGAAGGCTTTCTCATCCGAACCTCGTGAAGCTGTTGGGGTACGGTTGGGAGGACAACGAGCTTCTTCTCGTCTACGAATTCATGCCTAAAGGCAGCTTAGAGAACCATCTCTTTGGAAGTAAGAACGAACTTATCATCATCATCCTTGCATTCCATTGCATGTGTTATTTAGACTGCAGAAAATGTAGTTTTCTGACTGATGAGTTTTGTTGATTAGGGGGCGCGTCTGTTCAGCCGCTTCCATGGGACGTTAGGCTTAAGATATTGATTGGAGCGGCTCGTGGTCTGGCATTCTTGCACACTTCAGATATAAAGATTATCTATAGGGACTTCAAGGCCTCAAACATATTGCTTGATGGAGTAAGCTCTCCTCTCCTCTTGCACCTTCAATGTTCAAACATCTCATTTTGGAGCCTTTTTTTCTTCTTCTTATAACTATGTATGTATTTTTAACCTTGAGTTATGTATATTTATTTTCGACTACAGTCATACCATGCCAAGATATCCGACTTTGGCCTAGCGAAGAATGGCCCAACAGCAAGTAGATCCCATGTATCGACGCAGGTTATGGGGACGTATGGTTATGCTGCTCCCGAGTATGTTGCCACAGGTATATATATATATGTATGCATTTAGGAATGGAAGAACAAATAAGATATTTAGAAAGATATATATTAATGTAATGTAATGTAATGAGAGTTGAAATATTGGTGGAATTTGCAGGGCACTTGTATGTGAAGAGTGATGTGTATGGTTTCGGTGTGGTGTTAGTCGAAATGCTGACAGGGCTACGCGCACTTGACACCAATCGTCCTTCTGGACAACACAGTATCGGTGATTGGATCAAGCCACATTTATCGGATAGGAGGAAGTTGAAGCAGATCATTGATGTTCGTCTAGAGAAGCGATATCCTCCTAAATCTGCACTACACATAGCTCAGCTTGCCCTAACTTGCCTTGAAAATGAGCCCAAGAACAGACCCTCAATGCAGGAGATAGTCGAGACTCTAGAGAGAATCGGTTCTTCTACTGAGAGACCAAGAGAGCGTAGATCAGCGCATTCTGGTCATCAGGCAGTCAGTCGACGTGGCTATCAACAACATCTACAGTATCGTTCTCCACTTCACCCTAGGGAAGAGGCGACGCAAGCCTATCCACTGCCACAGCGCATATAGCTACTGCCTTGCCTCCTTAACACTATATAATATGTTCCTTTTGATTGATCTTTGTGTTGTATCTCTGTGATAGTGTGTGTGATAGTAAGTAGAGTGAAGAAAGATTATAGAGGAGTTGTTGCATAAACTGGATTTTACCAATTTTGTGCTTCATGTAAAGTTATGTAACTGTGGAGATTGATCTCTTGTTTGTTCAAATGTATGTATGCAAGCAGTAGACTTGGAGATTGGAAGAGATTTGTAGCACTTAAACTTCATCAACTTTTTTGCTACAAATGTATGGTTGCTTTTGATAAATTTAGGATCTGAATCTGTACATATAACTAGTATAGCTGCAATCTTCAACTTCCAAAATTTGTCCACTCTAAGTTGATTCTCTTGGTCCTTCCACTCCTTGGAGAGAGAGACCATGATTCTTGACTGCTAATTTGTTAAATTTTGATTTTTCTTCATCTTGACTACTACTAATGTTAGTCTTCCTTTACAAGTTACACCTTTCCAATTCTCATAAGAAGCCAAGCCCTGTACAAAGATTGATGATATTAAGTGTTAATAGATGGTCTTGTCCGGTGGCGTAGTCAGAAAAAAGTTATGACCGTGACTAAATTTCTTACTTTTTCTAAATTTTAAATATTTCATATGGTTCGATACGGAATTGAGGCTTATATAATAAATTTTAACACAAAATATCAATAATTTAAAGATTTTATACAATAAAAAACTGATTTTTTTTTTTGACGTGGGGTGCTTAAGCCGCTCCGTAGTTCTTAGTGGCTCCGCTACTTGTCTTGCTTTGTGTAAGATTTTGCTACAAATTAGTAATCACATATAACATGTATCTCGTGATTCAATAATTACTTGCCTAGAATGAGGAAACAACCAAGTGATATATCACAAATCAAGGAAAAAAATTCATTTTAAGAATATCCAAACGTTGAAGATCTCTTCTAATATGCGGGGAGGTTGCATTGCATGACATCTAGAGGTGGCAGAGCCCATCGGGCTTTGGGGGGAAATTGGGTCGGCCCGAAAATCTGTCGGGCCTAAAAATAAGCAGCCCAAACCTGCTCGGAAAGTGTTTTATAGTGTAAAACTTTCCGTCTGGACCGAGCTGGCCCGAGCCCATCAGACTTTTATACCTTTTGGACGAAATTCGAAATCACTCGAACCTAAAATTCATGAGTCCAAGCCCACCAAAAACCGGGCCAGTCTGCCAAGCCGAGCTCATTTTGCCATTGACATCCATCTCTCCTCCAACTCAAAAATAAAAAAAATAAAAAAAAAATCGGAAAAAGAGAGAAATGCATAGGGGCATTTTAGTCTGACCGAAAATTTTCTAAACTGAGTCACCCGCACCGCCACTCAGCAGTGTCTGTTTCCACTTCCAGTTGCCAGTTATGAAGCCCAAAATGTCGCGTATAATGATTAGGTGATTCAATTCAATTACAGTTTCGAAGAATTTCGCCGATCGAATGTGAAGGCGCTTACTGCTCTCGTAAAGATGAGAGGTGCTTTAGCATCACCATTCCTTTTCGCGATCTTCATTTTCCTGGTAATTCCTCCTCTCTCTCTCTCGATATTTTTTTCCTTGATTCAACTATTATTGGAGCTGCGCATGTTTCTGATTCCAGTGATTTCCATGAACAATGTTGCTTTTTTTGTCTTGATTTCCTGATACTTTAGTGCATTCAGATCCGACTGTTAATCGCTCATAGCACGTGTGTGTGTGTGTGTGTGTGTGTGTGTGTGTGTGTGTGGTACCGTACAAGTACATGGATGGACTTTTGCTTTCATGAAGCCATTTGAATACATTGTGTTTCGCTGCTCAATTTCCTGCTAATCTTTGATTCCTTGTTTGTTGAATTCATTTCCGGATTACTTTAGCTTGATTGATGCATATTGATGTAGTTTCCAGTTTGAGGAAAGGGTGGGGGTTAAACGAATTCCTTTGTGGAGCAATAAGTAAATCTTCATCTGTCTGAAAATTGTTATTATTACTTGGATCTCATATGACATTAATGCAGGGTATGAACATTGTCTTGCCAGTCAAAGCAGAGGTTTCAAGTGCATCTATGCTGTAAGATCCGTATGTTTGCTTGTCGATTATTGTATCTGCGATCACAAGATTCGTGACATGATTTATTGGATCTCATGCTTCCATCTTTGATATCCTTTTTCAGTCGAAGAGAACGCAAAGTGCATGCTCCATTATATGACTGTCCAAGCTGTATTGAAAGAAAGGTAATAATTTGATTTCCAGTCAGGCCAATGGTTGAAATGCCCTTCCTTTTTGTTCAATCTTTCCTTCTTTCTTTAAGTAGCAAGTCTTTTTAAAATTGATTTCATGGTTGTCATTGGAACTGATGCTATTGCCATGGGGACATCAGCTTAGGTCATGTAGTGCAGCATGGCCTGAATCTATAGGGAGAGTTAACCTTTTCTTATTTGTGCCCTTTTTCTTGTTTTGGATGAGAAACTAAGCTCGTAGGTCGATTTGATAGGATGAGAAACAATTAGATTTTATGCCTAAACGAACAGGTTTTTTCAGTCTCGAGCCCAATCATTTTCCTTATATTTACTGAAAATCGAGAGTTTAATTTATTCGACAAAGTACAAATATTGCAAAAAACTGATGCTTCATTTGGTTGGACCAAACAATGGCTTGGCAGGATCGAGGCAACATCAGTTCTACTGGTCATCCTTGGAAGGTAAGACCATTTTTTCTTTTTGTGTAAGCAGTCTGAATAATAATGTGAGCTAGTTCAACCATTTCTTGCAGGATTTTGACATAATAGTAACATACAGCGACCCTTCTGGTGCTGTTCAAGTTAGAAGTGTCAGATCTAGAGACCTATCTTCTTCATGGGTATGGAAAAACCCCAGAAAGGAGAAACGTGAACGAGTAAGAAGTTTGGTGGTGCTATTTCTTCATTTTTGGTATTCTTGTCTTGATTTAATTTTCTGAAATCTCATTCTGGTCCTGATTCTAGGTTACTTACTTACTTACTTACTTCTCCATCAATTGTCTTAGATAGTACAAGACCCATTTCAAGCCAAACTGAGCTATAGAAACACTGAGGACAATTGGAGTGACAATCACCAATTTGAAGGTGAAACGCCACAAACACAAGCATATCTGGTGCACCCAGTGAAACTTAAGAGACAGGTCCGGTCCAATTTGTATAATGCGTGCACAGATGATATTTTTCTTTGACAGTCTGATGAATAAATTCTAGTCTTACTTCAGATGCTACGAAGGGAAAGGAGGGAGAGGAGAACTGCAGAACTGATCAAACAAGACAAAGAGATTGAGAACCAAATGCAAGAAGCAGCCATCAAACGAGCTAGGGAGCTTGACACCAACATCAAGGGGAAATACAGCATATGGAGGAAAGAGTACGAAAATCCCAACTCTGATTCCACAGTAAAACTTATACGAGACCAGATCATAATGGCCAAGACTTATGCAACAATTGCCAAGGCTAAGAATGAGACTGGGCTTTATAATTCTCTGATCAAACAGTCCAGAGAAAGTCAACTTGCAATAGGAGAAGCAACAAATGATGCTGAACTTCTTCCAAGGTCTTGCTATATCAAGTATTTGTTAGATTTTTTAACATGTTAGCATTAATCTGATATTAAATTTCTTGATTCCTTTTTCTTTCTTATCAGTGCGCTTGATCAAGCGAAAGCCATGGGTCACATTCTAGCTACAGCAAAGGACCAGTTATATGATTGTGTTCAAATAGCAAGAAAGTTGAGAGTGATGCTTCAATCCAGTGAGACTAATGTAAATTCGTTCAAGAAGAAGAGCACATTTCTGATACAACTAGCTGCCAAAACTGTTCCCAGACCATTGCATTGCATTCCCTTAGTTCTCACCACAGATTATCACCTGAATAATTATGATGAAAAAGTTTTTCCTAACGAAGAAAAACTCGAAGATCCATCTTTATACCATTATGCCATATTTTCTGATAATGTACTTGCTACATCTGTGGTTGTGAACTCAACAGCACTACACGCAAAAGAACCTGAAAAGCATGTGTTCCATATAGTCACAGATAAGCTGAATTTTGCAGCTATGAAAATGTGGTTTCTAGTTAATGCTCCCACAGGTGCAACAATTGAAGTTAAGAATGTGGATGACTTCACTTGGCTGAATTCTTCATACTGTCCTGTCCTCCGTCAGCTTGAATCTGCACGGATGATAGAATACTATTTCAAGGCACATCAATCATCGTCCCTCACTGCTGGTGCTGACAACCTCAAATACAGGAATCCGAAGTACTTGTCAATGCTTAATCATCTTAGATTTTATCTTCCTGAAGTTTATCCGAAGCTGGATAAGATATTGTTCCTGGATGATGACATTGTTGTTCAGAAGGACCTGACACCTTTATGGTCCGTTAATCTACATGGGATGGTGAATGGTGCTGTGGAAACCTGCAAAGAGAGCTTCCATAGGTTTGACAAGTATTTGAACTTTTCAAATCCAAAGATATCTGAGAACTTTGATCCAAATGCTTGTGGCTGGGCTTTTGGCATGAATATCTTTGATTTCAAAGAATGGAGGAGACGAAACATCACTGGAATATATCATCACTGGCAAGAAATGGTATGTTCATCATCCTTTGCTACACTACTTTACTTGAGAAGGCCATTTGCTGCTTATATTACACCTTGCTATCGAAAAAATTAGCTGGATCTGCACAAAATATCATGCAATTTTCTACTGTCTTGTAGCATCAGTGCTTGTTTTTATCATTCTGTATTTAATGTGGGTGAAAAGAATAATTCTTTTTCAGTAGATCAGCAAACCAGGATAGTTTAGATACGTTACAGCTTAAATCACACTACTAATCTAATACAATACCATAGGAAAGACTTTCTTTCATAAAGCACCATAGTATCATCATCACTGTCGTGCTTTCTCTCCTTACTAATACGTTACATTAGATTGTACTCTGCCTTATGCTGTATTTCACATACATTGCTCTACCATGTGTCATCATGCATTATATTGACTTGGGTGGATATTATGGGCTGTTAATCCAATAATCTCATCTATGACCTAGCTTTCAGAGCAAAACTGTTAGTGTTGGACATGATTTAGGACCTAGCTAGTAGCTTCTCTACCAGAAGTAGAGCCACTTGGACCAAAAAAGGAAAAATTAGCATCTCAGTCTTGAATGTAATCTTGCATCTCAATCATTTACTCACTGTAATGCTATATGTGTTTTATTATAGAACGAGGACAGGACTCTTTGGAAGCTTGGCACGCTGCCTCCGGGACTGATCACTTTCTACAATTTGACCTACCCTCTTGATCGGAGCTGGCATGTGCTGGGGTTGGGCTATGATCCTGCTCTTAACCAGACAGAGATAGAGAATGCTGGTGTTGTACATTATAACGGAAACTATAAACCGTGGTTGGATCTTGCCATAGCCAAGTATAGATCTTACTGGTCCAAATATGTCATGTTTGATAACTTCTATTTACAAGTTTGCAACCTGAATGAGTAATGAGTAATGCTCTTTTTCTTCATAACCTGTACTATCTTGTTGAATATATCATGTATAGAATTAAAATAGCTTTGATACGCCACATATAGGTGTTTAATGTTCTACTAAATTATTATATCCCTATTTAGCCAACAGGTTTTAGTATTTTTCCTCTAACACCTTGGTTTCCAAGTGTGCTTTACTCTCTAAGTTTGTTTGCAATTGTAAGCTATTTGTACATGGATGGATGGCTACCTAGAGTGACATATTATATTTCAATTTGTAATTTTCATACAATTTTGAAAAATTTGCAATTACAACATTTTATTTTAAGTTTTTATCAACTACAATATTCTCAAAATTTTCAATGATGGAGACACAATTATTAAAAAAAAAAGTAAATTTTATAATTACGAAAAGTTTAAAAGGTGGCACTGTAATTGCAATGGTTATAAAATCTTTCGAAAATTATAAATTTGGGTTATCGATTTTCACCGGCAAATAAAGCCTTGAAATAAATTTGAAATCAATAATAGCAAAGGTGAAAAGATTATGGCATTAATTATTTGGTAGTGAGATTTCATTGTGCATGGAAAATAACATCAATTATGGGGCAAATGAGCCTTCTTAATAAATAATAATCTATCTGATTAACAAGTTGTGCAAGGCACAAATATTGATCAAAACTTGCTAAGGATTACATGAAAATATTAGACAAACTTACTAACTCAAACCACTCATTGCTAAAACATAACCTAATCAAAGCATTACTTGATAGTACTAAACTAAATATAAGCAGGATAAAAAATGGATCCCTTTTCTGATATTTCCCCCAAACATGAAAGTAACACTTGCCAGCCGACGCTCTCATATGAAATGTTCCAAAACTCCTTCATATGTCACTTTCAAACACTTTAGTAATTGGGTTACCGAGATTGCCATAATTGTATTTTCGATCTCTTCCCGAGACCACGAAGCATGAAGTTGGGGATCATGCAAAAATAGTCAAACAAGTAAAATCATGCTCCATCGTTATCGATGTGGTTGTACACATCGCTTACAAATCTATAAGGATTATTTGATGACTCAACCCTTGAAACCAGGCAAAATCATGCTCCATCTTCGCAAGTAAATCATGATACCGACGGGCAGACACCAACCATCGATTCTCTCGGAAACGACGGATGAACTGAAGACACGATTTCGTCGTCAAAGTGGTCAAATGGCTACCCAGCAGAATGTAATCCCTTTTGGTGTTAAAAGAGGATAATAAAATTAATATATTAAATCATTGTGAAATTGACAAAAAATAGTAAAAGTTTAGACGCACCTGAAATCATACACTCTCGTGCAATGAATGAGATCTTTAAAATCTTTAACGGATACTTTCCTACCCTTTTCGACCATTTCCAACCCATTATTTTTCTGATCAAAATTCGGTTGGGCAGAAATTATAAACCAAAATGGCAAAGATTGGAAACATGAGTGATGATCCATTAATCTTCACAATATTCACAGGTGTAGGCATTTAAATAGATATGGGTTTTCCCCAATCTATTACAACACCAATTTATAACAGTCTTCTATTATTTTTATCGATAAACTTCATCGCAATTACTTCGGTAAAATAAAATTACTACTACTATGATAAGAAAAAATATTCAAGAGATTAAAAAACATGCCTATTTTTTACCTTCAAGAATTTGAAGTTACCAACTTACCAAGAATATAATTTTTAAGTAGATTTCTTATTCTCACTAAATCCTGAATCCGACTCATCATGGCACCACCCCACTGTTCTCTAAGCTTCTTGCACAATTTGTGAAAACCCTACATATTACAAAGGTAAAAAATTCAAAAATGTATGCAAAACACAACAAACACATGTAAAATCCAAATCACCAAAACGGAAATACCGACTACATTGATGGTTCCTTCATGCTAAACTACACCAAGCATATTGCAATGCTTGGAAATGTCTATGTATGTTTGGAAATGGAATCAATCAATATCAATTTATTCATTGGTAGAGATAGGTTATTGTAATGCTCTCCTTGTATGTTTTTTTTTGTTGCAAGTATTATGATTATGATGATAATCAAAATGGAAAATAACATCAATTATGGGGCAAATGAGGCTTCTTAATAAATAATAATCGATCTGATTAACAAGTTGTGCAAGACACAAATATTGTTCAAAACTACTAAGGATTACATGAAAATACTAGACAAACTTACTAACTCAAACCACTCACTACTAAAACATAACCTAATCAAAGCATTACTTGATAGTATTAAACTACACATAAGCAGGATAGAAACTGGATCCCTTTTTTCTGATACTTCCCCCAAACATTAAAGTAACACTTGAAATAGCATGAGAGAGTACGATTTCGGCGTTAAACTTTTATTATTCTTTTGCTTTTGTCAATTTCAAGAGTGATTTAGTTTATTGATTTTTTTCTCCTCTTTTTACAGAAGAAGGGATTATCTTCTACTAGGTAATCATTTGGCGACGTTGACGACGCAATCTCGTCTACAGCTCATTCGCTATTTCCTAAAGGATCAATGAATGGTGCCCCATCATCGATATAGACAGATACTGATGAGGATGAAGCACGATTTCACGTGGATTCAAGGGCTAAACAATCCGAATAATCCTTATGGAATTGTAAACAATGTGTACAACTACGTCGATAAACCCAGCGGTGTTAGCGTGTATTTCCCTGACCCAAATCAGATGACTGTACCATTCGACGTGAATGAAGTATCCGTAAGATTTGCCCGAGATTTAGTCGTTCATTTGCCTGACCAATTTAAGAGGGTAAATAAATCGTTGAACATTTAAATTTATTTTTATTAGCTTTCTAATAAAATATTTTATTAGAGTGGAGTTCTCACTTTTATGACTATTTTCGCAGGATCCGGTAGCTCGTGCTTCATGGTCTCGGGAAGAGATCGACAATTCCATCATGGCAATTTTGGTAACCCCGTTACTAAAATTTCAGAGAGCGGCACATGAGGAAGGACATTTGGAAAGGTTCATAATACGATCAGTGGCGGAGCCAGACTTTTTCCAGTGAGGGTCCAACTTACCATATCATAACCTTATAATTTGTAAAAGAAAATTTAAAAATAGAAATGAATAAATTTAAAATTACTAAATTACAACCTTAAAATAACACGTTAGCTTCGATAATTACAAGTTACGACCTTTGAATGTAAAAATAATCAGTAGCTTTGTCACATAATGTTTTGGTTTGAATAAAATGAATTCCACAATACTTATCCAAACCAATTACTTAAAATACCGAACAAATTATAAAACACTAATGATGTGTTTTGATCCTTGCAAAATAGTATCGAGTCTTTAGAATTTATTTCTCTCAATATACATCCAACCTTCTCATAAACAAGATGATTTAAATGAAAATCACAAATTCATTCCATAATAATACTTTTCTTTTATAATTTAATTAAAATTGTATATATACCCCTACTAATTTTTATAACACTCCAAATTCATCTGCGGCGGAGCTGGAGGTAATAGCTATCCAGATGATTCAAATCCATCTTTCGGCGGAGTACATATTGATGAATGTATTTCAGATTTTCCAATTGGTGAATTTTAGTTGTTACATTAATTGATAATTACTTTTTTAAATCAAATTGTAACAAAGTGAATTAATTGTTTTTGTAGGTTCTAAGAAAATATCTAAAGTTTACAAACTCTCACTTAGAACCAAATTAACTGAAACCAAAAAAAGATTTCGCATGTATCAGAAATTTAATATCTTTATATGGATTCAAGGAATTAAAAAAGTCAAAAGAAATTCTAGATATTTAATCATCATTTTCAGAAAAACTCAATCGAGACATCTAAAAAAAAATTTCTCCATCCCATTTAATATGATCTATATAAATTTCTCAATCAAGGTTTAAAGTTAGCATGTTCTTTTGAAAAAAAAAAATTGGGACTTTATTAGCTACACTAAATACAACTTTATTGGTCAAAAAATACATATTGATTAAAATGACACTTTATTAGCTACATCAAGCACAACTTTTATAATTAATTCTCTTTTTCTTAGTTTTCGTGTCAAAAGGAAACAAGTCATGTTGAACTTGTACGAAGGGAGTTTATTATTTTGGTAGAAACATATTTAGAGTTTTTTCTTTAAAAAAATGATAATGAAATTATTCTAATTCAATATTCTATCCTAAAATTTTTAATTAATTTATTTAGATAAAATTTATATAAATATATTCTTCTTTTTATTTTTCATTTCGTGTGATGTTGTTGAATAATAAAAAAAAATTAATTTATTTCGTGTAATGTTGTTGAATAAATACGTAACACCAAGGGAAAAGGGTGAGGATCCCCATTGCCCCAATTATAAGCTACATTAATCTTAGAATCAATTATATTAGTGCGTATTAATCATCATATAATCTTACCTCTGTAACTGTAACCAAATGAGGAGCGACAACAACTGGAGAATTAAAAAGGTCACAACTTGAAGTCTACGACGTCGCCAAAGTAAAAATATCGTTGTTTTGATTTTTTTTTTATAGTATTTTTTTGTTATATAATTGTGCAACGTTGATCATTCTAAAAGTAATTGAATTACATATATATACGTACTGAAAAGCTCTGATATTTACATATAAAAATCTTTAGTTTAAAATTTGAAAATAGCCTTAATGATTTCATCGAATCAACTTTTTAACGCAGGAATGTAATATATATATAATAGGGGAATGGATTCCAAGCACCACAATCATCCTCAATCCTATGTGAAATTTTAAATCTCAATTTTTATTTAAATTTAGACTATCACATTTATTGACAATCATGCTTTTAATATAAAACCGCTACATGTGTGGAAAGATAATTGATTGGCAGAGTTGAGCAGTATAGTGCATATAAACAGAAAGATAGTTCAATTAGCAAGATGCTAAGCAAATAAACTAATTTTGAGCCTCAAACAACCAATGAGATCTAATGACTGAGTTGGAGACTGAAAACCAACGAATCATATTAGAGCTTTTGGGTGGAGTTTCCAGTTCAACAAACTCAAAACATTCATGCAAATGTTAGAAACTAACCAACTTGTCACTACTAATACTAAAACATAACCTAATCAAAGCATTACTTGATAGTAGTAAACTAAACATGGTCTCTAAAATAGATAGCAGTACTCTGGATGGAACATGGATTCATGAAAAAAATCACCTAAGAATTTAATCGACTTGATGCGCCGAGCAAACCGGTCGCCCTCCTCCGTCTCCTCGAACTTCGACGCATCAAGTCTCAGCACGTCGAGCGTACAGTACGCTAATCCTTCTCCATTCAAACCGGATACCTGTTCTAGTTCCCGAGTAGATGTTTGTCTCTGTCTCTCCAAGTAAAAACGACCATCGTGACGGCGAAGAATGCACAGCTGAGGCAGCCGCACAGTCGTTTTACTATGGGGTAGGAACACCTCGAAATCCGCATCGGTTTCAGCAAGGCGTTGTTTGTAACTCTCATCCATATAATCTTCATCTTCGTCTTCGTCTTTGATATATCGAATGTTGGTGGAAAATACAACAATGCCGTGCTTGCAGCGCACCGTTTCAGGTAGCAGTTTGGGAGCTACCATACGCGAAACCGGCTTGAGCTTGGTTAAGTCGATGAAAGGATGATTCGACTTATCTGAGTTCCACTCTAAGAGAGAGAGAGTGAGAGAGAGAGAGGAGACAGCTCAAGCGCGTATACGCCCACCGGCCTACTAGGAGTAGTAAAAGGGAATCTTATCCCTTCAAACATGTACAATGTTGAATTCCGACCACAAAAACTGAGACAGCAACAACCACAAGAGTGAATTACAAAATCGGGGTCGATCTCCGCGAATCGATCCCCAAAACTGTCGGGAAAAGCTAGATCCACAACGCTACTATCCAAAGTGGTGGCGTTGGCGTCACCGTCCAGATCTCGATCAAAGATGAAGACGGCGTGATCCGCATCGCGATCCATAATAGCGCAGACTCTTCCGATCGAACCCATAGAGTTGAATGAATATTCGATTAGAATTTGGAGCTACAAAATGATCGCAGGGAAGGATGACGATTATGAAATTCAGAGAGAGACAAATAAGCTTGGCGGGAGCGAGTGGAGGCGCATTACAGTTTGGGGGAGAGAGGGTTTTTTTTTTTCTTTTCTTCTTAAGCAAGTAATGCGATTGTACGGTCTCTATTGTGATAGAAATATAAGAATAGAAGACTTTCACATTCTTTTTTGTTTTATGGTTTGTTTCCCTTGTACTCTTTTTCGTTTCCTATTATTTTCTAGACCTTATTTAGTAACAAAATCGAGAGAGAATTTTGTATAAGCAAGTAATTTAAATAAAAAAAATGCTAGTATTAACTATAATTGTTTCATCATTATTACATTTTTTTTTTGGGTGATGCTAATCCACTGTAATATGGTCGGTCATAATTCGATCTATGTAAAATTAGATTGATTTAGCTAGATATTTGATTGTTTGGGGTAAAACAGGGAAAACTAATTTTTGTTAAAAAAATAATAACTTTTATTTCAGTTACAAAATTAATTAACATATTATGAGATTTTTTTGTAAAATGCTTATAGTTATTGTATAAATGCTAATCAATCTATCATGGCTTTAAAATATAAAAACAATAGAAATGTGATATGAGGTAATCAGGTTTTGATGTTTTAGTGATGTGAAATGATATTATGATTAATAAATTTTCTTATTCAAATTTTATTTTAAAGTTTGATTTACTTATAATATTTTGAATTTACTAATAATTTTGGGCCCTCCGTATAAATATTTCTAGCTCAATCACTGATCAACACGGCGCGGCATGGTTTCTTGAGGCACAAGCATGAGTTTTCCCGTGGGAGCGCTGAACAAATGGATGGGGTAAGGGGGGAGTAGCGTTATGCAGCCGCGGAGAGGGAAAAATAGGTGAGAAGTCAAATTTCATGAGAGAAAATTAAATATTCAATATCGAAGATTTAATACGTGAGAGAAAATTAAATATTCAATATCGAAGATTTAATTCGTGAGAGAAAATTAAATTTTAAATATTTAATATTAAATCTTACCATATTAGTTTCCTAATTAGGATGTGAATCCATTCATAAATCATAAAGGAAGTATATCATACGCATTGCCATCATATATGGAAATTTAACTTGGTGATCACAAGATTTTCAAATTCGTTTTAACAAACAATCCTAAACTATATAAGTAAATATCCTCACTTTTCCCTAAAAAACTTATATTTATATATATATTTAAATGAAATGAAAATTAAAAAGCGCATGATCTTTCTTCTCCTTCTCTCAACTCTCTCTCACATAATATCTCCCTCAAATCCGACATCTATCTTAAGCCAATTCATTGTCCTTTAACAAAAAGCAATTACATAAAAAAAGGACAGCTGAATTGTGGAACTCGAAAAACTAAATAGAAAATCGATTACAAAGGAAAAAAATAATTAGTAGAATGAAGAAAGTGAAATTTACTGTTCCACAGGGTTAGAGATGATATGAGATGCGTTAATGAAGAATTATATCCACGCTACCTATAATTCTTTTACATTTAGTTAAATGTTAGACTGAGCTTTTTAATTTTTTTGAAGAGGGCTAGGCTAATTTTTATATTGGACCTATATCAATATATGTCCATGGGAGGTAGTTATGGATTTGCACTGGGCCTAAGCCCAATACAGCCATACAATAAAATCGGCCCATGTTTAGTCCTACTTTTCGTATATTTTCAAATATGGGGGAACCTCTTATTTTTTATTTTTATTTTCCTATGAGAAACTTCTAATTAAAATATGGGGAAGGATTTGCGAATTGAATCCTATAATGAATGCTACACGTTTCCTTATACGATGATGGTAGAGAGAGAAAGAGAGAGATGCATGCAATTTGAGATGATATATTGCGCTGATGTGCTTTGTTTGGGTAAGTGCGTAAATTAATTAGATGCATGAGTATATACGACAATGTTGTGCATGCGATGCAACCATTTACCACCAAATTTTATTACTATATATATATGTTTCACTTTTACATTTTGAATTTCATTTTGCTCACTGTTAGATTTTTAATGATTAGCAAATTCTAATTAGGTGGTCTCGAGTTGGTGGAATTGTGACTATAAGTCTCTAACAAATCATTTATACTAGTACTTCTTTTCAAAAAAAAAAAAAAAACACAAAAAAACAAAAAAAATCATTTATACTTCCTCTAGTATATACTCGCCGGTTATACTTACACAACTTTAAACGAGCCCAAAAAAAATTCTACACCTTTTGTTTTCACATATTTATTCAAAATTAATTAAAATATTCGTGGCGTTATAACTCCAATCCAAAATGCAAGCTAGCTGTTGAAATGCAAGATGGAACTTTTGATATAGTTTCTTTTTTCTTGAGAATAAAGAAGGGTTGAGTGTGCGATCCTTATAAGCTAGACACTTAATTCTTTTATAAATATTTTTTGGGGTAAATATAATTAAATTAAATTCGTAGGAAGGGTGACCTACGAATGAGCTACAAAAATTTGAGATTACAACTCAAGCAAACAATTCAAAATAATAAGATGGATGCACATCCAATCCCTAACTAATTTTATAATCCAAATTTGTTGTGTTACGTACATAGCTTTTGTACATTTTTGGTGCCGTCAATTGTATGAGGTTCGTGAATGGATTCTTTGGATGTAGAGAGAGAGAGATGCAATTTTTCTTTATGACATTATTTATGCATTGTATTGTATTGAATTAAGGGAAATGATAAATGGACAACTGTTGTCCGGACAACTAATCGGTTTTAAGCTTGAAAATCGGTCCAATCAATATTATTTAAAATTGCCGGTTTTTTTATTTTCTTATTTTACTATTGTAACACCCCGCGTTTTAATAGGCTTTAAATTTATTTTATCACTTATATGGATTATTATTGCTTTTATAATATGAAATATTTCGACTTTTATAAGTTTGAATAATTTAGCTCGGACTTGAGGGAGTTCGGAGTTGCGCCCCTAGTTAGAAGAATTATATTGAACTTTATATTTTAAGACTTAAGGTTATTGAAATTATTATTATTATTATTATTATTATTATTATTGTTATTATTATTATTGTTATTATTATAAATAATTAGTTAGGATTATGAATTGTCATAAGAGTCAATTATTAATAGAAATTATTTTTTTTACGTTTTTTTTTGTACTCTGCCGTGGAGTACCTCTTAAGCAAGAAAGAGAAATAGGATAACTAGGATTTGTTTTTCAAAAAAATATTGAGTTTATCACTTGAGAGTCCTACCCCAATTTAAACTCCTCTCAACCCATTATATACCCTAGCCATCACGTTCATAAACTTCCACCCAAATTCCAATTTTTTTTCAAAAGTTTTCCGGCCCTGCAGCAGCCAACATTAAACCTTTGGAAACCATTCCACGCCCTTACCACATCATTAATCGCAAAGAACTCGTCATCTCCTTTTCCTTCGGTGAGTTCTCTTTCGTAGATTACTTTAGCCGTCCTTTTTGACCATGAAATCCATCAGTTCCGTTTTTTTTCACAGTATATCTGTTCATAAATTGAGAACATATTTTATTATTAAATAAAAGTAATAATGATCCTTCAGTTTAGGAGCAGAAAATTAGCAGACCTTGGCAATTTGTTGTTACGTTGTTCTCCATATGTTTGATCACCGGGGCTTATCGTTACTGCATGTTTTTGGTAGCATGATTTATTTAATAAGATGATACTTTTGTGTTGTTGTTAGGTGTGATCAAATAAAAGATTCTTAGGAATTAATTAGAATTTTCGTTTCCTGGCAGAAAAAAAAAAAAAGAAAGGGAAAAGCTTTAAAATATCAGATATTCGTATATATATGTCGAGTGAGTTGTCAGAGGAAATTTTCTAGGATGGATGCATGTGCATGCATGCTGCTAAGTAAGAGATTTGAAATTCTAATAATAGTAGTGTGTGTGTGTCGAGATGAAGATAGTGTGTAAGTTTTTCTTTAAGTCATCGAAATTCTTTTGTAGAGTTTTACTTAGTAAATTGTGTATTTTTATTAGGTGCCGCACAACTAGGACCCTCGTCTGCTACTTGATTTGTTGGATCGTTTGTGCTCAAATTTAAGGTGTGGGATCTTACTTAACTTTATACCGTTGTTTTACTTTGTCCTTTTTAATACGATGTGATTTGCCGTATGTGATTATTTGACTTTAAGTGTTGAGCGGACCGTGTTAAGTTGTCCATTGACTTGCTCTCACTTGCGTTCAATACTTTTGATATCTTTTGTCTAGCAGGACCTGTTGAGTTGTCCATTGACTTTGCTCTTACTTATTGACGCCTTGTACGTTGACATTTGGTGTTGAGTGGACCGTGTTGAGTTGTCCATTAAGTTGCTCTCACTCCTTGTTGCGTATTATTTGACTTTAATTTTCACTACTTGCATCTGTTTTATTAAATTGGACAATATTTGGTATAACTGCCCACACTAAGTATATTCGCGTATACTTATCCCCAAACTTAAAATTTTCAGGTAATTGAAGTCGGAGGCGTGGACGTGTCGAATGACGAGTCAAAATAAATAGAAATTTTATTTTATTTTCCTAAGACATTAAAATTCTATATTCTGCATTTACTTTAGTTCCTTTTCCGTACGTGTTGCATGTGATTGTTGGGTTTTTTGCCATCTTTTGGTTAAATAAAATATTTCGTTTTCTTTCAATTAAGTTAATCATTATTCTTTATTCAAGGAAAAAAAATTTACTCATATTTTCCGCTGCAAATATTTCTTTAAAATATTAAATATTCTTTTAAATATTATTTTAATACGTTAATTAGATTAGGGTGTTACAACTATTGTATCCCTTAACTAAGCTCGAATGAAAGATTATGCTAAAAATAATTAAAATATAATTTATAATCAATTAATAAAATTATTTACAAAAAAGAAAATGATGGGTGTAAGGAATTGGTTGGACCGGTTTTTAAGAAAAAAAATCGACGATTTTAAATAATATAGTAGTTAGATCAATTTTCAAGCCTAAAACCGATAATTATCCGGACAACAGTTGTCCGTTTGTCATTCTTGTTGAATTAAATTATGCAAAAAGCTTGTTGTTGTAGTTGTCGTTGACCTCCGCCAAATTTGTCGCAGGCTCGCAGCTATAGCCACTATCATTCCCGCAATCACCCCTTATTCTATTCTTTTTTGGTATTAATGATTAATAAATAAATCCACAAATATAATTTGTAGTTTAACTTTTATTGATTTTGGTAAGAACTTTTTTTGCGGGAATGAGCATAGGAGGGGCAATGCTTTTGACTTTTTACAAGGTCAACTTTTTGTCAACCCACATTGACCTTCTCCACAAGACTCACACATCAAGTGGACACGTGGCAGAAGCCCACCACCACTCTAGTTAGTAGTAATAACGTTTTGGGCCTTCCTTGTGCTGTCGCTTGCTTTCTGCATCTTCGTATAAGTTGGATTAATTATTCAAGTAATTAAATCACATTTCTATTTATGCATTTACTTTAATTTTATTTATTCATCTACTCAATTAATTTATTTCCTTTTTAAATTATTTATTGATTTGGGTATATATGAGAACAGACTAGGTTGATCAGTCAAATGTATCTATGTCATTATTCGAGCACAACCAGCTTAATATCAATTGCGGGATCTGTTCAAGCGATTGTTTACGCTCTTTGCAATGAAAAATATCAGACCAAGTGGAAACTCGGCTGGAACCTCACACTTCTCACAGCTGCTTACATGGTAGTAATCAATAGTTAAACTACAAAATATATTAAAAATTTTAAGATTAATTTTTTTATTAACTAACATATGCACGCAAAAATGTACGTAGGGAATTTTGGCATCAGGAATTATGTGGGCGTTCACCATGTTGTGTGTAAGGATGAGAGGGCCGTTAATTATATGTGTCGGTTTTCAACCCATTGCTGGTCGCGCAATTGCAGGATCCTTGTTTTTAAATGAGAAGTTACACTTAGGAAGGTACAAAATTATTCATTCAATTCTTCATACTACTTTAACTTTAATCATCACATCACATGCATGCATGCTGCTTTGCACAAGCAAAAGACGATCATATTTCTAATTTTGATACACAACGGTGCCACAGTATAAAAATAAAAGATGCTACGGTGTATTTAAATCATATGCAGCGTGCTTGGTTTTAAATAAATGAAAAGAATGAACCGTTTGATGGCATTTAAAAATGCAAGCATGAAGCATAGAACAAAGTGCAAAGTAGAAAGCTTCAAAGGTTTCATTCATGGTACCAATATTGTGGCTGTCACTCCGAATTTCGTCCCAAAACTCCACACTTCAGAAGTATTATTTGATGAAGACGAAGACCAACAAGAAGAAAAAAGAAGAAGAAGAAGAAGATTTAGAGTCTTATAAAAATTCTAGCACTAATATATATATAGCAAGTCTTGAATATTAATTAATTATTTTCATATTACCTTTTTTGAATATGCATGTTTATGTGGGCGCGACCCCAAAATGTACCCCCTAAACATGACAAAAAAATAAATTAATGAGCTACCCTTTTTTAGGGAGATGAATTTAATTTATTTATGACGTATATTAAACTTTTTGTCCACAAGAGAATGGATAATCAATATAATGTCTATAAGCAATAGCAATTTTGGCCTTACCATTTGAAAAGGTAAGCATCTATGATTCCACCTCTCTAAATACAAATCAGTCATTTGAAACGGTATGTTTGAAATATACAATCATAATATCATAATATATGCATGATATGCCCGTGAGGGTGCGTTCACTAGGAGTGAAAATGAAGGAAAATATTATTTTACTTCCGTGTATCTTGTTTGGTTTCGATTTAAAAAAAAAAAACCCAGGCAAGAGGTATAAAGTTTCGGGCAGTCTTTTTCCCTTGCCCAGAGTATAAATTTATTATCTCCCATGTGTTTTAGATATTTCTTTCTTTATACTTCAATTTCATCCCAAGTGAACAGCATATAAACATTATGGTCCCCCTTTAGAGTAGAGATAAGCATATTATCACTCCAACTAAACAAGATATAAAACTTTTGGCTCCCACAATGAAGTATAAATTTATACTACCTCATAATATTATCCCTCCATTTAAAAGTATAAATTTAACACCCTAAACATAAAATCGGGACAAAGATTATCATTCTCTAAGATTATTTCAAGAAAAAGAGTTAAACTGGTTGAAATGAAAAGAATAAAATAAAATAAAGCCTACTACCTATTCAATGCAATTATCTTTTTGTGACAACTCCTTATCTTGTACATGTCATTGATTAATATTACCATATGCAGATTATTTATTTATTTTTGCCTTATATGAGCAACGAAACGTGAAATGAAATTTATGTTTAATTAGAATATAGAAATGTCTTGCAATGATTTAAAAGCGTGACTGGAGAAAAAAGCAAAATGATAGTGCATCCTGGTTACCTCAACCTCTGGCCGTACGGTGCATTCGAATGTCCTGTAGATTCAGCCTTATCCGGTCTCACGGTATGGTTGTCGCATGTTAGATTTGACCTCAATGTATATAGTATTCTTCGTCTAGAAGAAGTAGGCGCAGTGGTCAAAGTTATGAACGTTTGGTGAGTTTCAATTGAAACATTCTGACTATTTGAACTGAATCAGAAGAATATTGATTCTCAATTCCACCACAACAGTCTCATCACCGTTAATCATTTTCAATTTCGAATGAGAAGAATTACATGCAAATGCACCGTCTCATCATTCTCTGCTTCCTATTCACTTTTACAGGCGCCGATGATGATCCCAATCACATTTCTATCAACTGCGGCGGAGCTGCGGCGGCGGCGACTCCGCTCGGCAGGAAATGGGGCAGAGACGCTGCACCAAAAGGGGCATCAACCGCATCAACTGCTGTCCGGAGAGAGCGGATCACAGCCGTCGACATAGCTCCCTATAATACTGCACGAATCTCTCGCTCCCAATTTTCCTACTCTTTCCACCTCACTTCTCCAGGTCAGAAATTCATCCGCCTTCACTTCAATCCAGTTACCTACCATGGATTTGAGAGCTTCAACGATTTCTTCACCGTTGAAGCTGGTCCGTTCACTCTACTAGCTAATTTCAGTGCTTCAATTACTGCTCGTGCTCTTTCTCTAAATGTTGTTGTGAAAGAATTCTGCATAATCATACAACAAAAACAAACCGTAACCATAGTTTTCTCTCCCGAAACTAGCCGATCCAAGTATAATTATGCTTTCATCAATGGGATTGAGATTATATCACTACCTTCCACCATTAATTACTGCCATGGTGGAGATAGTGGAGTGCATGTGCTTGGGCAAAAGTCTGTTATCTATGTTGACAACACTACTGCACTCGAGAGGGTTTATCATCAAAATGTAAAATGGGGTTCTGTTTTGGATGATATTGGAAAATGGGCATCAAATCTTGAACAGAATGCAAACAAGGCTACTAATCTTAGTTGGAGAGTGTCTGTTGATGTGGGATTTAGGTATTTGATCAGGATTCATTTGTGTGAGCCTGAGGTAGGAGATGGACTCGAAATGAATTTTACTCTCCTCATTGATAACATGGTTGCCTTCACTAGTTCTGATATTGGAAATCAGAGCATTCATTGGTATAACTATATGGTGATGGTGGAAGGCCACAAACGAGAGGGTAAGCGTGCCATCTCGATTTCTCTCAACTCTCGGTATCAATTCTTGGATGGACACGGTCCGCTTGAAGGATTTGAAGTGTTCAAGCTAAGCAACCATGACCGGAGTCTTGCCAGTCCCAATCCTCTGCCTCATACACGAGATTCACCATCATCGCACTATATCCAAACGCTACTATACTCTCCTCTTGGCCGTGGAAATGCTATTGCAACTGTTGTCTTTGTTTTGATCTGTCTGCTAAATGTCATTCTCCATTTCCTGAACAAAATGTGGGGAGCTGACATGAACTTGAACATGATTGAGGAGGAAAACACACCATCAACAAGGGTAAAACGACTCTGCCGTACCTTTTCTCTAGCTGAGATCCAATCAGCCACAGACAACTTCTACAGCGGATTTATCATTGGAAGGGGTGGATTTGGTACAGTCTACAAAGGGTTCATAGATAATAGGAGAGAGATTGTTGCAATAAAGCGATCAAAACCAGACTCCAAACAAGGAGAGCTTCAGTTTTGGACGGAGGTTGAAACACTTTCTGAGCTGCGACATGTTAATCTAGTTTCTCTCATCGGATACTGCATTCAGCAGAAGGAAATGATTATTGTTTATGAGTATATGCCCGATGGGACATTGGCTGACCATCTGTACAAACTAGCCAGGAAAAACAAGGATTATTATCCTCTCTCTTGGAAGCAACGACTCAAGATCTGCATTGGAGCCAGCCGGGCACTAGATTACCTTCACACCGGCCATGGAATCATACATCGTGATGTGAAATCTTCAAATATATTGCTTGATGAGAAATTTGTGGCTAAAGTTTCAGATTTTGGCTTAGCTAAACCCGGAAGTTTTAGTGAGTCACAGAGCCAAGATAGCACAAATCTTAAAGGCACATATGGATATATTGACCCCAATTTTTTTACAACTCGTAAACTAACAAAAGAGAGTGATGTGTATTCTTTAGGCGTGGTGTTGTTGGAGGTATTGTGTGGAAGACCTGCAGTGGAGCCTTTTAGTGAAGATGATAAGCGTAGTCTAACTACATGGGCTATAGATAACATTAGTAAGGGACAAGTTGATCGTATCATAGCTCCTTGCCTCAGAGGGGAAATATCACCAGACAGCCTGAAGACATTCATTAAGGTTGCTGAAAGATGCCTTCGCGATGAACCGAAGAAACGGCCAGCAGCAGCTCACGTAGTAATAAAACTTGAGCTTGCACTTCAGCGGCAGGAGAAGTCAGAATCTTTATCACCGAAAGAGAGGACTAGTTTCGAGGATGTCTTTTCATCTGCTGACATGAATTTCTTCGTACCAAATGAGAAAACTAATGGAGCGGATGCCATGCATCAGGAAATTGTGAGATCTTCTGGACAGGATGAGATAAGAAATGTTGCTGATGCCATGCCATGTACGGATAATGATGGAACTATCTTATCAGTTAGCCCAAGTCCAATGGCATTTTCCTCTAATGTGCAAACTGTTAGATCACTTCCATTTGAGCAAATTAACAGCTCAGCGATCAATTCGGGAAGAAAAGATGGGAAAACATCCTTGATGCGTAGGATATCAAAAAAACTTTGGCCTCTGGATGTATTCCGGAGGACCAGGAAATCCTCAATCAAAATGGACTTGGATGGTGTTTCCTTATCAGGTAAATATTTGGCTCTCATACTAAGTTATCATGCCGCATGCAGCAGTATCCAACCAAAAGCTAGATTAGAAAAGATCATACAGGGCAAACTGCATCGAACACACTTCAGTAGATCAGGGCTCTACACAAAGAGCTCTGTCCTAGTTATGGTCATTAATCTATATTATTATACTATTAGATAGAGCAATAGATAAATTAATGGACTTGGTTCACGTTCTAAGTCGAATGATGGACTGTTTACAGTCTTTTTAAATGATTTTAATGTGAAAAGATGGGCTTTTTCAATGATGTAACCAATTTTAGTTACCATTTTTCTCACAATATTCTTGCAACGGCTTGACGGATATATTTTGCAGCACCCTTATCACGGAGGACCAACAACATAACAATGGGAGGCAACACTATTTCTAATAAGAGAGTAAATGGAATGAGTTCGACTCCAACTTTAAGGATTTTCTCTTTTAAGGAACTTAAGGCTGCCACAAGAAATTTCCGTCCTGATACACTTCTTGGAGAAGGAGGTTTTGGGAGTGTTTATAAAGGCTGGATAACTGAGAAGTCCAGTGCTAAAGAGGGAAGTGGACCCATAGTTGCTGTTGCTGTTAAGATTTTGAGTCATGAAAGCAAGCAGGGGTTTCAAGAGTGGCAGGTAATTATTAACCAAGCTGTGCAAGTAGTTTCTGAATTAGTAGTCTTGTTTTTAGCTTCGCGTTAAGACAGGAGATCTTAATAAATTTCACTTTCCAATGCATGAAATTATAGTTCATGCTATAGGTAATGTCTTTCCCCTCATATTGGCTCAGAAATATTAACTACAATGTTTTTTGAGCATATCAGAATATTATTTAGCTCAACATGTTTCTCCCATCATATTGTTTTACAAGTCTCTTTTTATTCCCCTCACTGTTCAGACAAAAAAAAAGCTTTATTGTATTTGGATTCAGATAAGAGTGCAATTTTGAATCTCCTTACGAAGAATAGTCGGAGTATAAATAGTTAATAGTTGTAGGTCATGTTGCGCATAAGCTGATGCAAGACAAGCTAAACATGTACCCATGCCATATTAGACTATCTCATACTGTTCTTTCCCTTGCCTATACATCCTACTCAGATCCAAAAGCCAAGTGAGTTTAATGGTATCTTCTGTCAATTTATTTTTGCAGTCTGAGGTGCAATTTCTTGGAAGACTCTCTCATCCTAATCTGGTGAAGTTGTTGGGATACGGATGGGATGATACAGTGCTGTTTCTTGTTTATGAGTTCATGCAACAAGGAAACTTAGAGAACCATCTTTTTCGAAGTAAGAGATTAAATTGCCATGCAGAAACAGACTTTAATTATTACGCATGTTATTCACATTAGAGAAAGATATAACTTCTGCTGTGAAGTGTTAGTGGTACATAGCTAATTTCTTGAGTTTGCTTGATTAGGTTCTGTTCAGCCACTTCCATGGGGTATTAGGCTTAATATATTGATCGGAGCAGCTCGTGGTCTGGCATACTTGCATTCTTCAGACGTAAAAGTTGTCCACAGGGACTTCAAACCTTCAAACATATTGCTTGACGAAGTAAGCTACGTCTAGTATTATTCATTTTTAAGTATCAAATGTCTTTTTTATTGTGAAACTATGGCTCATGTTGTATCATAAATCGATTAAGATTCTATACATATAAGGACATGACATTTCAGCGACACAATCTGTTTCAATTACATGCCCTTTTCTTTTCTTGTTTGAACGAACTTAGTTTTGTTGTTAAGTCTTTGACCATGGCTTACTTCTCCTTCTCCTCCTCAGTCGTACCATGCCAAGGTATCTGATTTTGGCCTCGCAAGAATGGGTCCAATTGCCGATCAAACCCATGTAACAACACAGGTTATAGGAACATATGGTTATGCCTCCCCTGAGTACATAATGACAGGTATATATAGCATCTTTAAATAATTTTCAAGTGAAAGGAATTAGACTCCATATCTCAAGAAAACAGTGGTCATTCTATTTCTGACACGAAGTTATATATCAGGGCACTTAACCGCGAAGAGTGATATATATGGATTTGGGGTGGTGTTACTAGAAGTGCTCACAGGTTTACGAGTAATTGACAAGCAACGTCCACCTGAGCAACAGAATCTGGTTGTTTGGATGCAAAAGCGGAGGCCGTTGAACAAGATAGTTGATCCGCGTTTGGAGGGAAGATATGTTCCCAAATCGGCAGCACAAGTAGCTGAACTCGCCCTAAACTGTCTTCAAATGAATCCTAAAAGCAGACCCACAATGCAACAAGTGGTTGAGACACTGGAAAGAATGGATGAAAAACCGAGACAGCCTCGAGTTCACTTTAGTCCTCAGCCTAGATATGTTTCCACTTAATTGTCATCATATAATATACTAGTACTAATTAATAAGGATGTGAACATACCTTTTTAGCTGATAAGGATTAATCAGGTCAGGCTCTGTGAATAATGCATGTATATTCAAATTTTGATGTATATAATGCATGTAGTGTACCGACTTATTTTAATTTTTAAAAATATAAAAATAAGATAAAAATGTTTGTGCATCAAAAATCTTCAAAATCTTATTTTCATGTGATGTACAGTATACAAAAGTTGATAGAAAAAGGTGGGAGAGGGAGACTGTAAATTTCAACCATGATATCTTTCGTCGAAATACAGAAGAGAAGACTTGCAGTTGACCCCCAATTCAATGTCTACTTATCATCTCTCATCTCCCACTATTTTGTTTTCTCATAATTTTTTTACATAATAAACTAAGTTTTAAAGCAATACTGCATGCAAATGTATCGTCTCACTCTCATCATCCTAATTTGCTTCCTCTTCAGTCTTACTTTTACAGGCGCTGTTGATCCCGATCGCATTTCTATCAACTGCGGCGGAGCTGCAGTGGCCACAGCTGTCACCGGCAGAAAATGGGACGGAGACGCTGCTGCACCAAAAGGAGCATCAACTGCTGTTGAGAAAGAGCTGATGGCAGCCGTCGATCCAGTTCCCTACAAAACTGCGCGAATCTCTCGCTCCCAATTTTCCTACTCTTTCCACCTCACTTCTCCAGGTCAGAAATTCATCCGCCTTCACTTCAATCCAGTTTCCTACCATGGCTTTGAGAGCTTCAACGATTTCTTCACCGTTGAAGCTGGCCCTTTCACGCTACTAGCTAATTTCAGTGCTTCCATCACTGCTCGTGCTCTTTCTCTCAATGTTGTTGTCAAAGAATTCTGCATAATCATACAAGAACATCAACCCCTAGACATAGTATTCTCCCCCGAAACTAGCCAATCAAAGTATAATTATGCTTTCATCAATGGGATTGAGATTATATCACTACCTTCCACCATTAATTACTGTCATGGTGGAGATAGCGGAGTTGATGTGCTAGGGCAAAAGTCTGTGACCTATCTTGACAATAGTACTGCACTTGAAAGGGTTCATTATCAAACCATGAAATGGGGTTCTGTTCTGGATGATTTTGACGGCGTATTTGGAAAAGAAAATGTAAATAACAAAGGTAATCAATTGAGTTGGAGAGTGTTTGTTGATGTGGGATTTAGATATTTGGTGAGGATTCATTTGAGTGAAGTAGGAATAGGAAGACTCAATATGAATTTTACACTTGTCATTGATGACATGATAGCCTTGAGTAGTGCTGATATTAAGCAAGGGCAAGAGCAAGGTGGAAATCAAACTCAAAGTATCCTTTGATATAACTATATGGTGATGGTGGAAGGCCACAAGCGAGAGGGTAAACGTGTCATCTCGATTTCTATTTCTCTCAACTCTCAACATGAATTCTTGGATAGACACGGCCCACTTGAAGGATTTGAAGTGTTGAAGCTAAGCAACCTTGACCGGAGTCTTGCCAGTCCCAATCCTCTGCCTCCGGGAGGAGATTCACCACCATCACACGCTCTACTACACTCTCTTCTTGGTCGTGGAAATGCTATTGCAACTCTTGTCTTTACTGTGATCTGTCTGCTAAATATCATTCTTCATTTTCTGAACAAAATGTGGGGAGCTGACACGAACATGAACATGATTGAGGAGGAAAGCACACCATCGGCCAGGGCAAAGCGACACTGTCGTAGCTTTTCACTTGCTGAGATCCAATCAGCCACAGACAACTTCTACAGTGGTTTTGTCATTGGAAAGGGTGGATTTGGTACAGTCTACAAAGGGTTCATAGATAATAGGAGAGAGATTGTAGCCATAAAGCGATCAAAACCAGACTCCAAGCAAGGGGAGCTTCAGTTTTGGACAGAGGTTGAAACGCTTTCTGAGCTTCGACATGTGAATCTAGTTTCGCTCATCGGATACTGCATCGAGCAAAAGGAAATGATTCTTGTTTACGAGTATATGCCTGATGGGACATTGGCTGACCATCTCTATAAACTAGCCAGGAAAAACAAGGATTTTTGTCCTCTCTCTTGGACTCAACGACTCAAGATCTGCATTGGAGCGTGTCGGGCATTAGATTACCTTCACACGGGCCATGGAATCATACATCGTGATGTGAAGGCTTCAAATATTTTGCTTGATGAGAAATTTGTGGCTAAAGTTTCAGATTTTGGCTTAGCTAAAACCGGAAGTTTTAGTGAGTTACAGAGCCAAGATAGCACAAATCTTAAAGGCACATATGGATATATTGACCCCAATTTTTTTAAAACTCGTAAACTAACAAAAGAAAGTGACGTGTATTCTTTAGGCGTGGTGTTGTTGGAGGTATTGTGTGGAAGAGCTGCATTGGAGCCATGCAATGATGAAGATAAGCAAAGTCTAACTACATGGGCTATAGCTAACATTAGTAAGGGACAAGTTGATCGTATCGTTGCCTCAAGCCTCAGAGGGGAAATATCACCAGACAGCCTGAAGACATTCGTGAAGGTTGCTGAAAGATGCCTGCACGATGAACCAAAGAAACGGCCAGCAGCAGCTCATGTAGTAATAAAACTTGAGCGTGTGCTTCAGCGGCAGGAGAAGGCGGAATCTCTGTCACCAAAAGGGAGGACTAGTATTGAGGATTTATTTTCATCTACTGTCAAAACTCAGAAGGATAACATGAATCTTATTGTACCAGATGAGAAAATTAATGTAGTTCCCAGTCCTGCACCCGAGCCAAGTTTAAGGAATTTCACCTTTGCGGAACTAAGGACTGCCACAAGAAAGTTTAGAAGTAATTCATTGTTGGGAGAGGGAGGCTTTGGCAAAGTTTACAAGGGCTGGCTAAAAGACAAAGACTCTGCCAAAACAACCATCATTGCTGTCAAGAAATTGAATCCTGAAAGTATGCAGGGCTTTGAAGAGTGGAAGGTATATATATGTGATGTTTGATATAAGTGGGCTAGCTATATATGGTTGATCTTATATGACTTCATTCGGGAGAACTTCATAAGTAATGTTAGTGTTTGTGTGCACTTCATATATATATAAACAGTCTGAGGTGAACTTCTTGGGAAGGCTTTCTCATCCGAACCTGGTGAAGCTGTTGGGGCACTGTTGGGAGGACAAAGAGCTTCTCCTCGTCTACGAATTCATGCCTAAAGGCAGCTTAGAGAACCATCTCTTTGGAAGTAAGAACGAACTTATCACCATCATCATCATCCTTGCATTGCATTGCATGTGTTATTTACTGATGAGTTTGTTGATTAGGGGGCGCGTCTATTCAGCCGCTTCCATGGGACATTAGGCTTAAGATATTGATTGGAGCGGCTCATGGTCTGGCATTCTTGCACGCTTCAGATAGAAAAGTTATCTATAGGGATTTCAAGTCCTCAAGCATATTGCTTGATGGAGTGAGCTCTCCTCTCCTCATGCACCTTCAAACATATATCTCATTTTGGCATTCTTCTTATAAGATCGTATTTCTAACCTTGAGTTATACTTATTATCTACTACAGTCGTACCATGCCAAGATATCCGACTTTGGCCTAGCGAAGATGGGCCCGACAGCAAGTAGATCCCATGTATCGACGCAGGTTATGGGGACGTATGGTTATGCTGCTCCCGAGTATGTTGCCACAGGTACATATGCATGCAGGATTTAGGAATGGAAGAACAAATTGAGATAGTAGAGTTGAGTTGGTTATATTATTGGAATTTGCAGGCCACTTGTATGTGAAGAGTGATGTGTATGGTTTCGGTGTGGTGTTAGTCGAAACACTGACAGGGCTACGCACACTTGACACCAATCGTCCTTCCGGACAATACAGTATTGGTGATTGGATCAAGCCACATTTATCCGATAGGAGGAAGTTGAAGCGCATCATGGATGTTCGTCTAGAGGGCCGATATCCGACTAAATCTGCATTACACGTAGCTCAGCTTGCTAAGACTTGCCTTGAAAATGAGCCCAAAAACAGACCCTCAATGCAGGAGGTAGTGGAGACACTAGAGAGAATTGCTTGTGCAATTGCAAATGAGAGACCTCAGTAGGCAGTCAATCCATATGTTTGTTTTAATTAGTAAAGATGCTGCTGTGATGTTGTTACCATGTTATTGCTAGAGAGAGAGAGAGAGAGAGAGAGAGAGAGAGAGAGAGAGCTGATGCATGGACTGTACCATTTGATTTTGTGCTTGTCACAAGTTAGTAAAATGTGTTGTTCGACTTCTTCTTCTTCACCATCAAAATTTGAAAACCAATGAACCATATATATGTATTTTGATGTTATATATTCTTTATATATATAAATCATATTTTTCACCATGTTCTCAAATTCTGGAGAATAGATAGGGGTGGATCTTGATGAATGATGATCATGATTTCGCTTTGCACCGGCGGACGGAATCATAACTCTCACTGCAAACTTCAATACTAACTAATTTTGGTCTTTCAAATTCAACCTCTTCTACAATATGGTACTAAGTTTATTTGAGAAAATGAGGTCAAATAGTCAATATGGGGAATAAAAATTAAATTCTGTCAAGCTACTTTGTTTTTATAAATTCTGTCACTGTGGTACAAAATGTAAGAATTTGTACCAATCGTACCACAAATTAACACTGATAAGATTGGTACGATTTGTACCAATAGGATATACTTGTAGTACAAAATGTACGTATTCATACCAATCGTACAACAGTTAACTTGATATGTTGGTACGAATATGCATATTCGTAGCAATCGTACCACTAATAGATAATTGTGGTACGATTGGTACGAATTCTTACATTTCGTACCACAGGGACAAAATTTATATAAATTAAGTGGCTTATTGTCCCCATTTTGACCATTTGACATTTTGCCCTATTTTATTTTTACTACTACATTTTTTTATATATTTATTTATTTTAAAGAGAAATCGGATGGAATAAAATAAAATCTAGCCACTAATTTCTTAATCGTCATCTCTCCTCCGATCATTTCCCCATAATTCTAATCGAATATTCATTCAACAATGGGAAGAGTCTGCGCTATTATGGCTCGTGGTGCTGATTACGCTGTGTTCATGTTTATTTTATCTTATCTTCTATTCTATATTTCTATCAAGAGATGGTAAAATTCACAAAAACAAAACAATTTTCCAGATTTTTATTTAAATTATAAGAACGTCTCGTATGTTTTGTTGATAACTTCATTGATAATAGCTGAAAATTGGTTTGTAACAATCAAATAATACAATTAATTTACCTCGTGGATAATATTAAGCGAACAATAAGTGGTTTTGCAATGAGTAAGATTTCATTTCTGAATTCTTCAACACGACACCTTGTCCAGATTTCTGAGAAAGCCTCTTTAGGGCTATTTCTTGTCCATTTATTAGTAAGGTAATGGCTGAAAAATAAAAAACGTGTAAGGTGTGAGTTCAAAACAGTAAAAAAAAAAAAAAGATTGATAGAAAGAAAAGAAACCGCACCGTTTACTTTTAGTTGACCCCTGCTCCTCAACTGAACTAAATACTTCTATACAATAATTCAAAAGTGAAGTGATTAATCTTCATCACTCATCTCCGATGATTTTACACCACAATTTTGAATGACGAGAAGAATTGCATGCAAATGCCGACGCACCGTTTCTTCATCATTCTCTGCGTCCTCCTCCAGCTCCACTCCTCCTCTTCTTCACTTGACGATGATGTTGATGATCCGAATCATATTTCTATCAACTGCGGCGGAGCTCCGGCGTCCACGTCACTCAGCGGCAGACACTGGCGCGGCGACGCCGCTGCACTGAAACTGAGAGGCTCATCAACAGCTGCCGTCAAGGTACACACGATCATCACAGCCGTCGATCCAGTTCCCTACACCACTGCACGAATCTCTCGCTCCCAATTTTCCTACTCCTTCCACCTCACTACTCCAGGTCAAAAATTCATCCGCCTTCACTTCAATCCCGTTTCCTACCATGGATTTGAGAGCTTCAACGATTTCTTCACCGTTGAAGCTGGCCCTTTCACGCTATTGGCTAATTTCAGTGCTTCAATTTCTGCTCGTGCTCTTTCTCTCAATGTTGTTGTGAAAGAATTCTGCATAATCATACAACAAAAACAAACCCTAGACATAGTATTCTCTCCTGAAACTAGGTATAATTATGCTTTTGTTAACGGGATTGAGATTATATCAGTGCCTTCCACCATTTCCTACTGTCATGGTGGAGATAATGGAGTTGATGTTTTAGGGCAAAAGTATGTCATCTACATTGACAACAATACTGTACTCGAAAGGGTTTATCAGCAAAATATAAAATGGGGCTCTGTCTCTTTTGTCAATGATATTGGTGGCATGTTTGGAGTGTCTGTTGATGTGGGATTTAGGTATTTGGTGAGGGTTCACTTGTGTGAGGTAGGAATAGGACTCAACATGGATTTCATGCTTATGATTGAGAACATAGTTGCCTTGACTAGTGCTGATGTTATGCTCCAACAATCCGAAAATCGAACCCTGCTTTGGTATAACTATATGGTGATGGTGCAAGGCAAGAAAAGAGAGGGCAATAAGCATAGAATCTCTATTTCTTTGCACTCTGGGCATGGATTAGTTAATAGACAAGGCCCTCTTGAAGGATTTGAAGTCTTCAAGTTAAGCAACCATGATTTCAGTCTTGCCACTCCCAATCCTCCTCTGCCTCCATCAGATTCACCACCACACTACTCTATCCCAACTCTAGCAAACTCTATTCTTGGTCGCCGAAATGCCATTGCAACTGTGGTTTTTACTATGATTTGTCTGGTAAACATCATCCTCCATCTGTTGCAAAAACTGTGTGAAACTGATTTTTCCGAGGAGGAGAACGAGCAATTGGCTAGGCCGAAGCAACCTTGTCGTCGCTTTACACTAGCTGAGATCCAATCAGCCACAGAAAACTTCCATAGCGGAAATTTCATTGGGAAGGGTGGATTTGGTAATGTCTACAAAGGGTTCATAGATAATGGGAGAGAGATTGTCGCCATAAAGCGATTAAAACCAGACTCCAACCAAGGGGAGCAACAGTTTTGGACAGAGGTTGAAATGCTTTCTGAGCTTCGACACGTTAATCTAGTTTCCCTCCTCGGATTCTGTGTAGAGCAACAGGAAATGTTGCTTGTCTATGAGTTCATGCCCTGTGGGACATTGGCTGACCATCTCTTCAAATTTGCCCAGAAAAGCCATGATTACATCCCTCTCTCTTGGAAGCAACGACTCAAGATCTGCATTGGAGCTGGTCGAGCACTAGATTATCTTCACACAGGCCATGGGATCATACATCGAGATGTGAAGTCTTCAAACATTCTGCTTGATGAGAAATTTGTGGCTAAAGTTTCGGATTTCGGCTTAGCTAAACCTGGATTTGGCAGCGAGTCTCAAAGCCAACATAGCACGCTAGTTAAAGGCACTCGTGGATATTTGGACCCGAATTATTGTGAAACTCATAAACCAACAAAAAGTAGTGACACCTATTCTTTTGGTGTGGTGTTGTTGGAAGTGTTGTGTGGGAGACGAGCATTGGAGCGACATAGTGAAGAAGATAAGTGTCGTCTGACTACGTGGGCCATAGATAACATTAGCAAGGGACAGGTTGATCAGATTGTATTTCCAAGTCTAATGAGCGAAATATCACCAGATTGCCTTAACACATTTGTAAAGGTTGCAAAGAGATGCCTGCATGATCAACCGGGAAAACGGCCAGCAATAGGGCGCGTTGTGATAAAACTTGAGCTTGCACTTCAGCAGCAGGAGGAGGCAGAATCTCCAGAGCCAAATGAAAGGACTAGCGTTGAGGATTGGTTTCCAACAACTGATAAATATCAGAAGGAAAAGATGAACTTCACAGTGCCAAATGAGAAAATGAATATTGTGGATACCTTGCCTCAGATGGAGAGAAGAAATGTTACTGATGCCATTCCGTGTGTTGATAATGATAGAACTGTGCCAAGAGCAGTGGGTTCTTCGTCTAATCCACAAACTGTTACATCTCTCCCATTTGAACAAAATAACAGCACACTGATCAACGATGGAAGAGAAAGGGGAAAAAAATCCATGATGCTTAGAATATCACAAAAACTTTGGCCACGGGACGCATTTTGGAATACCAGGAAATCCTCAAACAAAACGAATGTGGTTGGCACCTCGGTATCAGGTATGTTTTGGCTACACTTGTTTATTGGTTCACGTTAGTCTAGGTCGTTTCATAACAGGTTCAATGTTGAGCAAACACTGCAACTGCAAATTAGCGAGTGATAATGATGGCTGAATGTTGATATGGATTTAATACTAGTTATTATGCCACATGATAACGAGGCAAACAGCATCTAATGCACTTCAACAGATAGTGATTCTGATATGAAGAGTTTCATCCTTGCTAGGACTATTACAATTTTTTTTTTTTTGGTACATCTTAGATTTTTTTATGTATTTCAAGTTAGATAGTTGAGCTTTGTTTGAGTTTATTGTTAGCTAATGCATTGCGTAGATTAATGGATTACGTCATATTTGTGTAACTTAATGGATGATATTCTGGTACCAGTAATTCCATCCATATTTAAAGTGACAGAAGGATATTAAGGATGGACTTCTTCGTAGATATAACTGGAATACATACATTTTTTTCTCACAATATTGTTGATATTGCTTGACTATATATTTTGCAGCACATATAACACGTCGGACCAACAACATTACAATGGATGGCAATGCTATCACGAATCAGAGAAGTGATGGAATGATTTCGACTCCAATAGTGGAGTCATCGGATAAAGAAGAACATCATAATCGAACTATGGGGGTTGCGGATTACATTAGTAACGGACACGTTGATGATGTTGTAGCTCCAACTCTGAGAGGGGAATGTTCACCTGAGAGGCTGAGGACATTTGTGAACATTGCAGAACCATCATCGGCTGAGAATGAGATAAGAAATGTTACTGAGGCCATGCCATGTGCTGATAATGATAGAACCATGTCAAGACCAATGGCATCTTCCTCTAATCCGCAAACTGTTACATCTCTCCCATTTGAACAAAATAACAGCCCAATGATCAATTCTGGAAGAAAAACTAGAAGAAGATCCATGTTGCTTAGAATATCACAAAAACTTTGGCCATGGGATGCATTTTCAAAAACCAGCAAACTCTCAAAGAAAACTAACTCGGCTGCCACCTCGGTATCAGGTATGTTTTGTCTAGGTCATACTTTAGTTGTCTAGGTCATACCTTGTATGATAATGATGACTGAATCACATTTGTATACTGGTTCACATTAGTCGTCTAGGTCATACCTTCACCGATTCAATATTAAGCAACTGCAAACTTAGGAGTGATAATGATGACTGAATCTTGATATGGTTTTAGTACTAGTTGTTATGCCAAATGAACGAGTATCCAACCCAAACGAGTAAATGAGGCAAATTGAATCTAACATACTTCAACAGATAGTGACTCTGATATGAAGAGTTTCATCTTAGCTTGGACTATTACAATTTTTTTTTCCCACTTATTTGTACATCTTTTGTTATGAATTTTTATGTATTTGCAAGCTAGTCAATAGAGCTTTGACTTTATTGTTAGATAAAGCAATGAGCAGATTAATGGGCTTAGTTCGTGTTCTATTACTTGATGTACTACTTCGTTGGTATAATTGGATTACTTACCATTTTTGTCACAGCATTCTTAAAATCGCTTGACTATATATTTTGCAGCACCAATATCAGAAAGGACAGGAAACATTACAATGGATGGCAATACTATTTCTAATAAGAGAAATATTGTATGTCGTCAGTCGATGGTTTCAGAAGCGGAATTGAATGAGAAAGAACAGCACAGTCAAACTATGCGGATCGTGGATAACATTAGAAAGGGGCAAGTTGATCATATTGTCGCTCCAACTACGAGAGGGGAAACTTCACAAGATAGCATGAGAAAATTGATCAACTTTTCAGAAAGCTGCCTGGAAGAGGAAATAAAGAACCAGCCAACAACCAAGCACATTGCAACAGATATTGTGCTTGCTTTTCAGCTTGGTTCATCTGCTGGTACATATCAGGGGGAGAATATGAATTTAATGGTATCAAATGAGAAAATAAATGTTACCGATGATCCAAGTCGGAGACCGGGAGGGAAGATGCTACCCCACCCCAATTTGAGGGTTTTCACCTTCGCAGAGCTGAAGGCTGCGACCAGGAATTTCAGAAGTGATTTAGTGTTGGGAGAGGGAGGTTTTGGCAAAGTTTACAAGGGGTGTCTAGATGAGAAAGGCTCCAGCGAAACAACTGTCATTGCGGTCAAGAAATTGAATTATGAAAGCATGCAGGGATTTCAAGAGTGGCAGGCAATTGATCAATTATTTTCTTATATGACTTTGGAGATTGAGAATGGTAATAACATAATTAATGTATTGTGTGTGTGCGTGCTTCATATATATATAAACAGTCTGAGGTGGACTTCTTGGGAAGGCTTTCTCATCCGAACCTGGTGAAGCTGTTGGGGTACTGTTGGGAGTCCAAAGAGCTTCTTCTCGTCTACGAATTCATGCCTAAAGGCAGCTTAGAGAACCATATATTTGGAAGTAAGAACTAACTTGTCATCCTTATCATCGTCCTTGCATTGCATTGCATGTGTTATTTTGCAAGTTTACTTACTGCAGAAAATGTAGTTTTCTGACTGATGAGTTTTGTTGATTAGGGGGCGCGTCTGTTCAGCCGCTTCCATGGGACGTTAGGCTTAAGATATTGATTGGAGCGGCTCGTGGTCTGGCATTCTTGCACACTTCAGATATAAAGATTATCTATAGGGACTTCAAGGCCTCAAACATATTGCTTGATGGAGTAAGCTCTCCTCTCCTCTTGCACCTTCAAAGTTCAAACATCTTATTTTGGAGCCTTTTTAACCTTGAGATATTTATTATATATCCACAGTCATACCATGCCAAGATATCCGATTTTGGCCTAGCAAAGTTGGGCCCAACAGATAGTTATTCCCACGTGACAACACAGGTTATGGGGACGTATGGTTATGCTGCTCCGGAGTATGTTGCCACAGGTAAAATAATATGAATACAAAAGAATATAGATAGATATACTGTGATGATATTTATAATTATGTCCTGATGAGTTGGTTATACTATTGGTGGTTTGGTTTGCAGGCCACTTGTATGTGAAGAGTGATGTGTATGGTTTCGGTGCGGTGTTAGTCGAAATGCTGACAGGGCTACGCGCACTTGACACCAAGCGTCCTTCCGGACAACACAGTATTGGTGATTGGATCAAGCCACATTTATCCGATAGGAGGAAGTTGAAGCGCATCATGGATGTTCGTCTAGAGGGCCGATATCCGACTAAATCTGCATTACACGTAGCTCAGCTTGCTAAGATTTGCCTTGAAAATGAGCCCAAATACAGACCCTCAATGCAGAAGGTAGTGGAGACACTGGAAAGAATTGCTTCTTCTAGTGCAGGACGACCTAGAGAGCGTAAGAGTACGCTTTAGTCATCACTAGGCACTCAACTCAATTCATATATTAATCTTTCTAGCTCTAGTCTTGCTTGGTAAGATGGTGTGTGGTGTGAAGCTGTTGTTATTGTAATAGTGATTAATAGAGTGAAATAAGAGTGGAGAGTTTTGTTGCTTTTAAGTTCATCCATGTAACCAACCATATGTATTATTCCCGTACATGTATTGTATCATATCTTTTCTTCCCTTCAAATTTCTAATTACCTCTATCCACATAGAGTTGGTTCTTAATGGGCACATAGTTTCTAAGTCTCATTATTTGGGGGAAGGGCGAATTGCAAATTATTAAAATTCGTCCAAATGCTCAGAAATTAAGGAAAATCTTCACATAACAACATTTTAATATTATAATTTATATTATTAAAATATTAGCATATGAGAAGTGAGTATAGTGCATGCACACCCATATAAGAATTTTTCAAAATTCTCATTGTTCGAAACACCGAACCACTAATGCAATTTGCCAATCTAGAGGAGAGAAGTATTACCATATATGGGTCAACGTACGACGAAATATCCGACGTCCAATATAAAAGCATATTCTGGAAACTACTCAAGCAAAATTGATCGTCGTGAAAGTATTGAACATTGACCCATATGCCATGGTGTTCCTTTCCTCAAGCTCAAGCTCGTCCAAGTCCAACTTTTAATTATCAAATAAGGGCTCAAATGACGAGAATTTGAATGTTTGGATCACCAAAAGATTTGGATGAATTTTAATTGCCAAAAATGGAAAGTTAGTTTAATTAATTGTCAAGATTTAAAAGTGAGATTAAAACCGTAAAATGAGCCATGGACTTCATTTAATTAGTAGTATTTCCATTTATGTTATCACATCATACATAAAAGTTCAAAAGTCCTTCCATTATTCCATTAATATACTACTAATTGATGGTATTGATAAGTCTTAAGACTCTTAGACTACCAGCAGTGGTAGTGTCTCTAAGGAGTGTCTCTAATGATTTTTTGGAGATAGAGACAGTGAGCTGCAGTGAGACTGTCTCTTTGAGGTGTCTCTATCTAATTTCTGAATTTATATTTTGCATTTATTTTAATAATTTTAAAAATTACATTACTAGACAAAAAAATACATTACTAGAAATAAAAATAAATTACATTACTAGAAAACAAAAAAAAAAATTGAAGAAGAAGAGAAAATGAAGAAAAAGGGAAAAGAATGCAAAGAAAAAAAACTGAAAAAGAAAAAAAAAAACTGAAAAACAAAAAGAAAACGAAAAGAGAACAAAAAAAAATTGCTCCCAAAGGGAGTCAAACCTGCTTCCTTCACTATGAGGTGAGATACCTCAACCACTAGGCCAAAGTCCACAAGTAATAAATTTTAGCACATTTATTATTTAAATAATTAACTTTCGTTTTTTTTTTTTTTTTAAGTGCTCGAGACAGTCTCGTCGGAACGAGACGGGCTCGAGACACTCGACCCTGCAGCGGGGTGTCTCGTCGCCGTGGGTGTCTCGAGACCCCTGACGAGACACCCACTACCAATAGTCTTAGGCAAATAGAATTGAAAAAAATTTGCATATATAAAAAGACAAAATAAAATGGGAAGGCAATTTCAAGTCTCGTAAGTACTTCTTTTTACCACATTTAACGTGAAAGATTATTATTATTACTCTTTCTTATTTAATAATAATAATATTATTATTATTCAAAATAATGAAATGGAAATCGGTTAAAATTACTTATTATAATTTAATATTCAAAGGATAGTATTTATAAGTTGAAGATGTTATTAATTTATCAAATTAGTAATTAATTGCCTCCACAGGAAATTTTACCACTCCCTATTATAATTAATCCATAAATTGGCTGTAGCCTGTAGGTTTATTCATTCACATGCAATCTTTTCTGCATAGTAAAATATGATATATAAGGTAATAGTTATGTAATGACATCTTTGAATAATGGTAAGGGTAAAGGAAAAATCATTATAGTTTATAGCAATGAATCATTATAAGTGGTTGACAAAATAAACAACAATTGCTAGGCTGCATAAACAAAATCACTTCAATTAAATTAATAATTAAAACAAAGATGATTAACTAATAAAAGAAAATTAATTGATTGATTAGCATCATGGAACCAAACATGAGTGAGAGCAGATTCGGCTGTGAGCCTCTTTCTTCGACTGTAACTCAACAATCCGTTTAGCAAATCAAAGCCATCTTCTTTGTTCAACCGATCTTTTCCTCTGAACATCACTTTGTTCAACACCAGCTCCGCCATTATACAACCCACGCTCCACAAGTCTACTTCACTCGACCACTGCATTGTTCCTGTTCTTGGCTGCAGCAGCTCCGGCGCCGTATAGGGCCAATCTTGGTTTTCTGCAGGCCACCCTTGTCGTTGCTGCAAATTTGCGTCGCCATGAATGGTTTTGTTGAGAGAGAGAGAGTTGATGATGATGAATTAAGATGAGCTCTGTATTGTATTTATAACATATTTATAGCCACAACATACCATGAGAAAATATATATAGACAAGCACATATACAAGGAAACAAGAATAACTTATGCTAAGTATTCAATGTTAATTTTCCTTATCAAGATTGAAAATATAGAGAAGATCAGCAAACAAATCGGGATGAGATCCTTTGTCCCCAACTTCTGTCCTATTTTTTCGTGTCTTACTATTAATTTCATTATTTTAAAAGTATTTATTCAAAAATAAAATTTTAGTAATATATAATGAACCTTAATTAACATTTATTATAAATTATTTGCATTAAAAAAAGTATATACCCTATTTATGGAATAATGAACTAATAATATATAAATAAAAATCTTAATTTGATGGATGAATCCTAGTCAATATTTGTAAAATTATTCTAAAACATTATAAATCAAAATTGAAAAAAACAAATAACAAAAAACTCATTAAATATAAATTATGGGACACAGTGGGACACCAACTTTGATAAGAGGATCCCAAGCGAACAAATCACATATACAAGGAAACAAGAATAACTTGTACTCCCTCTATCCCATTCAATAAGTTTCATTTTGCCATTTTAGATGTCTCACTCAATAAGTCTCATTTCCTTTTTTGGCAAAGATTAACGTACTAAAACTCACTTTATTGCACACCCAAACATGAACAGTGTTGTTTACTAACATCAACAATAAAATACTAACTTAATCACACTCTAACTCTCTTTTTCTTAATCTACGTGCATATCTCAAATGAGACTTATTGAGTGGGACGGAGGGAGTACTAATAACTATTCAATATAAATTATCAAGATTGAATTGCGTTGCTTGGTTAGCAAGTATGTTTGAATATTTATGAGCTAAATTAATTAGTAAACGGATTGTTAGTTAATTAATTAATTAGGAGGTTAATTTTGAAGTCCGAATCTTAAGTTTGAAGTGAGTATTTTTTTTAAAGTAAGTAAGTAATAATAATCCGTAATTAATCCTCCTTATTTCCTTGTCTACTCTCATGTCTAGCTGTTTTTTTTTTTTTTTCTTTTTTTTCAGATATGCTATTCAAAAGTAATGTTTATTTGTTTTTAATTTAAGTTGCTATTTGAACGTGACGATTCATTATTTTATTTCTTTATTTATTCTGTCAATTTTCTTGTACGCATCAACAAGTTCATGGGCTTAAATTGTAATTTGATATTTTGTTAATTGGAAAAAAGATATAAATAAATAAATAAATAAATGATTTAAAGACTACAGAAAATCAGGAACTAATAAACACGTACGCTTCTGTAGAGAAAGTATTTATTAATCGTTAACCTGCAAGACTTGGGAAATGCAGCCACTTAAAAATATTGCAATATTCCTGTTTTTTGATAATTAATTTTGAGATAATTTTGTGCATTTCCAAGTTCTTTTATTTTCAGCTATTTTGCCCTCCAAACTATGCACAAATAGAGTCCACAACATTTTATGGTTGATTTTATCATTTTGAGTTCGAGCTTTTAATAGTGGTATATAATTTTAAAAAATAGTGAATCATTAATAGCATGACGAAATATATAACTAAGATAAATTTGTAAGTTAGGTAAATTTTGAAGTCTTAATTTGAGTTTGAGTATGGTATGATTAAATAGTAATCCTTAATTACCTTTTCTGGTCTCATAGCTAGAGGTGTTCACGGGCCCGGTTCCGATTCGGGAATGTTGGAATCTAAGCCGACCCGCCATAGTCACGGTTCCAGTTTGGAATCGGCCCGCGTAGTCACGGTTCCGGTTCCGGTTTCAACCCGCCGGTTCCGGGCCCGAACCGTCTAAATTTTTTATTTATTTTTTATTTTTTTAATCATTGAAAATATAAATTATATTGTATTTCAAACTCATAATCTTCAATATAATGTATAGAATCGATATAAAACAAAATATATCTTCATTCATACAATGTGTGATCAATTAAAAACCTTATATTTTCACACGGTTCAACGGTTCCGAACCGGAACCGCCGGTTCATATTTGAACCTTATATAAATATTTATTTTCTTTTTTATCTTTTTCATTCCATTTATCGTTATAATTGTCATTTTTGATTTCTAAAACATACAATTAACATGAATTAATACAAAACATATTTTAAAACTAAAAAAAAAGAAAATAATAAAAAATCGTTTGAACCGCCGGAACGGTTCCTAGCCATTTGAACAGGAACCGACCCGTCCTACATACGGTTTCGGTTCGGAACCGGCCCGTTGACTACGGTTCCGGTTCGAAAACTGTTGACCACGGTTCCGGTTCAGATTCGAACCCGCCGGTTCCGATTTGGATGAACACCTCTACTCTTAGTACTTTTTTAGAGGATGCTTTCACAAAAACATGCTGATATTATTACAATAATTGGAGATCGGAGAAGTGAAAGGATGATAATTCACTCTAATCATGAGAATTAAAATGCTTGCTAACATTCCACAAAAAAATCAATAAGGATGGAAGGAATTGTCATTTCTTTATTATATCTAAATATAATTAAACTTTTTTTGTTTGTTTTCAGGAAGTCTTCTAAACAAACACAAACAATCTTAAAAGAGTTGTTGAGGATTTAATTTAGGATAATGATATTTGGATACACTATGGCCAGCCACACGCGCTAAAAATGGTAATATAAGTTTTGAAAATGGAAATATACCCTAATTGGGAAGCATAAACTCTAGGGGAGAAATGTGATTATTTCTATTTTTATAGTCAACTTTCCTTTTTTTTTACGCGTGTGGCTGGCCATAGTGTGTCCGAATATCATTACTCTTTAATTTAATAATAACATTTAAATAAACCTCATATTTTTAAAAGATACGGGAGGTCCCACATAATTAACTCTTAAGGAAAACTTCAGGGGGAAGTGGGGGGTATATTTTATTGGACTGTTAATTCGATAATTAGGACAACTAAACATTAATTGGCTGATTTGACAACTCTTCAAGTCTGTAACTTAAGAGAAGCCAAATTGAGAAATGAACAATAATTCGATACCTTATTTTTCGTTTTTCTTTGTAAGCACAAAAGGCATTTATTTTCTTTCCATTTACATATAATACTATTACATTTTCACAAATTCATTATATTAAAAATTATAAGATAACTGATCTGATTTTTTCATATAGTAACAGTTAGATTGGATTTTGGATAAATTTAGTGGATGTGCTTCACTCAAGAGTTTTTTTTTTTTTTTTTTTTTTTTTTTTTTTTTTTTCTGGTCGTCGACAATGTCTAGACTTAAAATGGTGATAATTTGGATCCGCTTAGGATAATTATGTTGAAAGCTGCATCGAAAAGCAGGATATTAGTGATGACAAGGAACACGGACTACCTCTTGCGGCCATAGTATTGGGTAGTGTTTTGCATGATAAGAATGCTCTCAGTGATTGGAAGTGTATCTTAGAGAGCTAGAGTCAACTCTCGCTGACTTTGAGACATTGTTTTTCATATTTAGCCTTCTTTGATAAGGGTGAAGAATTGGAAGCACAAGATCTTATAGAGGAGTTGCTGGTTTTGGATTCTTGAATGGTGCAAAAGGGAAAAATGATTGTGAATTTAGAGAGAATGAGTATTTACATGATTTGTTAAAGCTTTATTTATTTCAAGGCTCTGAACATAGGATCAAGTTGCATGATTTAGTATACGACTTTGTACACTTTCTCAAGCGTGACAGAGTAGGGGAACTGAAGAGTTGTCCACATTATAATGTTGTTGATCCAATTGATGTCTCCAAGGCTCAAGATTTTAGGAGCACAAATATGGTAACATACCTAAATCTACAATTGTCTCCTTAACGTAAGAGCTCAAAACTACTTAGATTTATAAGATTGGGAAGGATCTATGCTTGTGGATTTATGGTCAACGGTAACTTAAAAAGTCCGAGTCCTCTATTCTCTATCGTGTTTCCAGTTCATGCTAAAATCGACTGTTCACATACTTTTCACATTTTTCATGCTCGAGTAAAAAAAAACACGCTTGAAGATTCAATCATTTAGTTGTAAGGTGTCCTCCCATTCATTAGCTCATGAATTTGCTTATTTGCAGTTCATGAATCTATTACCGAAATCGAGTATTTGATTTAGGAGCACAAACATAGGCAACATACCTAAAATTTGCAATGCAATTGTCTTCTTAACGTGAGGGTACCACGATTTGAATGCAACATGCAAGCTATACCTAAAGGATTGGATAGACTAGTTTATCTCCAATTGTTTCATCTCACGAACAAACTATACTACAATTGGTATCCCATTTTGAAGCCATTGTTGCCCTCCAATCCATTGACACCAGTTCTTTCAAGGACGTAATGAGGAAAGTTTCTTCCTTTGGGGGACCAACTACGACGAGTCTGCTTCTCACCCTTATGACTTCTATAACGCCTACCACGGCTAGGGCAGCTGCTACCTAAGACAAACAAAGCAAGGCATAAGCATAATTTACTATTTTCATACTTCTGTCCAGAAATAGTTTTTTCATACATACAACGAAAAACTTATCCTATACCCTCTCAAGTATAAGCAATGCCATGCAGTAGAAAAATAAGAATTGTACGCTTGATCCAACTGTCATTTTTTGGGTGGGAGATGAGCTAAACACGTTTGACGAGGTAAGTACAATTTATCCTAACCAAACATAAATTATATTTGATACTCAACTTGTACATATTCTCGGATCTCCAAGCTAAATAGCTCTGATTAGAGGTAAAATTTTGCATACAATTCAACCAATAATTTGGGTCCTACTGTCTCGCAAAGTGGCCCATGCTAATTGTGGTAGTTTGTCCTAAGAATTAAAGCCCTAAAATTTCGAAATAAACAAGGGAGAGAGTGAACCTGATTGCGGAAATCAGAAAATTCAAAATCCCAAACAAAAAATGCAACCACAAAATCAGAACTTCTTCCTTGCTCACCACAATCTCGGCTTACCTCTTGCGGAAAATAAACCCATACTAGCATAAATGCGAGTCGATGTAAACAAAGGGTGGAAAGATCGAACCTAAATTGACGGAACTCATTTGTGAATGGTGATTGAAATTTCGAATCCCTGATGTTGAGCGATTTATTGCCTTCACGAAGGATCTGCAAAAATTTTGTTCTTGTTGCCGATGTAGTGCTTCTCACAGTTGATTTCTCTACTGCCGTCGGTCAAAGGGTTTTCACTGAATTGAAATTTAGGTTACGCTCTGCTTGTCGTATGAATCTTCAATGTTGAGCGACTTGTTGCCTTCACAAAGGATCTGCGAAAATTTCTTCATCGTTGTTGATTTTCTAACCTAAATCGATGTTTCATTTCTTGTCGTCATAGGGTTTTGAGTGAGGTAGGATCTACATCTCCCAAGTTGTGTATGATATATATATGTGGCAAGTTTTGTAATTACTTCGATTCTGTAAGGTCTAACTTGAAAAACCGTAACTTAATCTGGAAGTTAACAGAGCCTACCAAACGCTCGGTTGCGATAAACCGCTATTTTTTTAGGAGCTACCAAACATAACTCCAAGACTGTTTTTGCCCAATCTCTCCACATTATTAATCAAAATCTATTAATCTTAGTTAATCTTAGTTAATTCAGTGTGGGCTACCAAATACGCTCGGGTATTGTAGACAAACCATATTTTAGAATGGGCTGCCATTTGCCCAATATCTGAATTTTTAATATAATGTATGTTTATATATTGAGTATCGATATTTGGACAACAGTTTATGTGGATATATCTGAAAATAAAATAACGAAAAAAAAAAGTCAGAGTTTAAAAAACGCCGTCGTTTAGACAAATTGAAAACACACTATTCGCTTTAATCTTCTTCCCCTTGATACTGTGCAAGGTTTAATTGTACCATTTTGTTCCCAGCGTCGAATTTCAACAATCAAGAATCAAGCTTCAACATTTCCCATCTCAATATCTCATCTGCCCGTCCTCTTTCTGCCGCACCACTGAAACAAGCCACTTTATTCAATGATGACGGAGGCGCCGCCGCGAATGACACAGCAATTAATGAGGAATTCCGGCGAAGAATCATCATCGTCGGCTGTTACGCTGTTGATTCGGCATCTTCCGGAGGCCATTCCCCACGATACTCTTACCCGACTCTTTTCTCACTACGGCGCCTCCTCTGTCCGCCCCTTCTCTCATGGACGGTTGGTTGCAAATTCTCTTCGCTTTTTAGTTGTTGGTTGAAGAATGTTTCTTCTTGTTGCATACCGCTCTATTTTGTATCGCTATCTGAAAATGCTGCTATTCGTCTCATCTATTTTTTGCTCTTTTGGGATTACATTTACTTTTCTACTCAAACTTAACTGATGAAATATCCTTGCTTGCTTGCTTTGTCGGGTGAAAATTTGTGTTTTTGTTGATTTTAAGGATGAAATGTTCAAACCAAACTGATGCAATATCCTTGTTTGCTTGCTTTGTAGGGTTAAAAATTGTGTTTTTGTTGATTTTAAGGATGAAATGTTCAAGCCAAACTGATGCAATATCCTTGCTTGCTTGCTTTGTAGGGTGAAAAATTGTGCTTTTGTTGATTTTAAGGATGAAATGTCAGCATACCAAGCCCAGAAGCAGCTACATGGGTATTTATTTCATTCATCTAATCCAAATCTTTGTTAATCGTTGAGGGTGTCATAAGTAAATTGTTTGGTCTCAGGTTACGGTTTCTTGGTAAAGTCATGTCAGTAGAGAGAGCTAGTAAAGTGATTGAGGGGACTAAGCAACGGGACAATAATGAAAGAGAAGTTATGAAGGATGTTGTCTCGATGGTGAAAGATGCTTCTGCCCCTAGCCATCCCTATACTGGGAGTAATGTACATGCTAGCGAACCTATTGCAGAAAAACTCGGTGTCGACTATCCATTTCCTCCCCACCTTGAGTATGTCTTACTGTGTGCTTTTTGGGATTGATGATTTTTGTTGCGTTTCTCCCTTCCAGTTCCAGCTGAATTCTGTTTTCTAGTTTTAGACTATTTAATCAGTCTGTTTTTGTGAGCCTGTAGAATATTGGAAGCTGTTTGGTTTCTTGAGTGGATACTTATTGAATGTGTATCGACATAGTATACTGACTAGTTGAAGTAACCAATTTCTCGTACAGATATGTATACCCACCGCCTGATGGTAACATCCTGACAAACATTGTGAATGCGCTTATTGCAGTTCCCCGCTTTTACACTCAGGTCTGTGTAATTTTGTACCCTTCTTCTTCTTCTTTCTACTCTCTCTTTATGTGCACTGGATACTCATTATTAAGTACTCCTGTACAGGTTTTACATTTGATGAACAAAATGAATATTCCCGCTCCATTCCGGAAGGCATTACCAACTCCACCTCTTCCAACAACAGTTCCTGTTCCATCAGCACCAGTAGAACCACCGCCACCTCCTCCTCCTCCACCATCCATGGAGACTGGAGTGGAAGGCTTGTCCAGCAGTGAGTCAGAAATGGAGTCTTCAGATGAGGTGATTCTCCAATTTTTCCTGTTATCTCACATACCCATGTTGCTAGTAAAGGAAAAGGACCATATTCAATTTAAGGACATTCTACTATTATGAGGCTTCCCCTATCTGAGGAGATGTGAATTTTAATTGAAATCAATATATACACTATTATGGTCCAATTGGGAGTGAGGTTGAACTTGAGGTTCACGAGGCTGTTGGATATCACAAATGTTGCCTTAGTTTAAAAGAATAGCAAACAGTTAATGAAACACCCTATGCCTTCAGAAATTTGAATAAATTAGATTAAATAATTCAGTGATTGGCCCACCCCTTATACACTTTATAGTAATGTAATAACTGTATTTGGTTTTAATGCATTTCTCCACATGATGTGCATCTTATGATGTTATATATTTGTACCATTACTATATGGAAGATCTTTCTGCTTTCTGAACTAGGGATGTCTGCACTATTAGTCTTTTGGAGGCAATATTTGTAGTATTGTGAAACATGTTAATTGTTATTCATGGTTTAGGAAGCAGGACGAGAGGCTAGACCTAAGCGAAAGCGTGCCAGGAGACAATCAATTGTTGGACCTGCCGTTGACAAGGATGTGGCTCATGAGGCTGTTGGATTGAAAGAAGTTGCATTAGTTCCCAAAGAGAAGCCTATAATAAAAAAGAAAAACCCTGTATTGCAGGTTGCAATCATTTATTTCTGTATAATGTATTGAGGCTATTTGTTCCCTTTGAAAGACTTGTAATATAAGGATTTGACATGCTTGCAGATAAGAATTGCACAGAAACAGAATCAACCTGAAGTCAAGGATAATGATCCTGCTAATGATTCTCAAGAGCCAATCCCTGATACTTCTGCTCGGGAATCTTTTGCAACTTTAGAGGAACTAAATAGTGGAAAATTGCCTCCAGAGGAAATTTTATCACTCCCTAAATTTAAGGTATTATAATCCTTAGATATGTTCCAGGATTATTCATTAATTGTCTGCATATTAAATATGGCACTGATGCTAATACTTAAGGTGATTAGTGATGCAATGAGATCGATGAATAATTTTAAGGGTTAAAAGGAAATCAATATCATAAAGGCCATCCTTAGTCAAAAAATAATGGTAGGTTCTTACCTGCAGTTTGAAGCATAAGTTGAGCTTTAATTTTTTTTGGGTTTCTGAAAGCATTTATATTCATATTGTTCACATATGGATAGTCGAAGAAAAATTATAATGTACTATCTAGCTTCAGTATATAATGGAATTGAAACTGATCCCCGGAAATGGATGTCAAGTCGACTTTTTATCCATGGTTTTCAGTGAATTGAAACTGACGAGGCAAGGTTTCTAGGGCATTGTAGCACTAGTAACCTACTTCGTGTATCGAAGGCAGCTGTTCTGTTGGCGATTTATTGCCTTCAGCATATAGCCATATAATGAGGTGCTTGCATAAAATCTTTAACGATGAATCATAGCCTTGTAGAACAAGCTCAACTACTATTTCCATTTGTTTTCAATGAGTTGAGTAATTCAAAATATGATGCCTGTGCTGTTCAGCTGGTTCACCCTTCTCTCTTAAATTGTTGCGTTTTCTTCTATTGTCTTACTTCTCCAGAACCTTACATGCAATCAAATCTCTTTCAACGATGAACGGTTTTTTTTTTTTTTTTTTTTTGTGTAAAATCTCTTAGAAAATGCCTTCCTGAATGCAATATGCTAGAATTTTTTCATATATAAACTTGCAACAAATCTAACTGTTGTGGAGACTGGAGGAGGACTGAGAGATATGTGAAGAGTAAAAGAGGATAAATGCACCTGCTTTACTAGTACTGTCAATATGTTCATCAGATTGTTCAATTGTGTGTAGTTGAGTGCTTGTATTATCGTACTTAACATCTATCGACTCCAATGGACAGAATTATAGCGCTGGTGATCCGACTCCGGTACTGTACATCAAGAACTTGGCCAAAGATGTGGTTGTTGATGACTTGTACTTTATATTTGGTGAGTTGAGTCTGTCTCCTTGCTCATTTCATCATAGTTGTGTATACCAGTGGTACTATTCTGCTCACAGCTAGTATATTCAGAAACGCGTGTTTTGAGACAAACTAACTCTGGGCATAAAATGTCTTGTTCAATACTCTTTTAATCTTTTTCCCTACTTTGAGCAGTTACTGCAGAACTGATTCTGCTTTTAATACTGTTGCAGGATCATTTTTTGGGAGCATCGATGCTGCCAAGTCCAATCTTACTGTCAAGTTAATGCAGGTGAGATATCATCCTGACTACTAGCTTTCGTCTCGATATACATGTATCTGAAGTGAAAGTGTTGTGTTTTCAGGAAGGAAGAATGAGGGGGCAAGCTTTCGTTACATTCCCGACAGTAGAGGTTGCTCGTAATGCTCTGGTAAGTTTTCCATGCAAAACCATCCACCATAGCTCGTGTTTCTTGTATGATGATGTATAGAATCTGATACGAATGAGTGGTGACCACGGGGAAATGCAGAATGCGGTAAACGGTTATGTATTCAAAGGAAAGCCAGTGGTGATCCAATTTGGGAGGAGTCCTACCGCTGCCTCTGCTAAACTCAACTAGAACAACCAATACCACAAGGAGTAGAGTAGGATCAATTATTTAGTTATTTACTTTTTTGGGGTTTTGAATTTCATGGTTTTGTAATTGATAGTAGATTTTTAAATTTTGATTCAGCATAGCAATTTTTGTTACTAGCTACTGCTGCTATGTATATAAATTAATTGTAGCCATATTTTGGCATTGATGACTTATTTTTATTGAATCTGCTAGATACTTATTCATCCTGTTTTTTTTTGTTTCATCGAAGTAAATTATAGCTCTCAAAAACAAGATTAAAGATGCACCAATTCTCAAGATTTCAAATTTCACCACTGATTATTCTCAAAAAAAAAAAAAAAGTAAATAAATAAAAACTAATAATAATAATAATAATAATAATAATAATAATAATAATAATAATAATAAATAACCACTGATTTGGGATTTATTAACCGGGCTCGCCTTATGAGAGGCCCAAGGAGAGTCATGGGCCGGCAGATGGGTTAGAAGCCTGCTAAGCCCAGAGAAAGGAGGGAAAGCCCAAATAAAAATAAGGCTCCTTAAAAATTATTTTATCTTTTTTTTTAAACTAACTAAAACCTCAAAAGAAGAAAAAACAAAATGGCGATGCGACCGTCGGAACTTAAGACGGAGGTATCGCCGGCGCAAGTTCAGGCGAGAAAGAGAAAACAGACGGAGAGGTGAAGAAACTAAGAAAAGATTAAAATAACGATCTGGGTTTGGGGGAGCGATCGTTGCAGTGGCAGAATTAGATATAGGGTGATTGACGGCAGCAGCTCAGGGAGTCGAGCAATGGAACAAGCAAAAATGGTGGCGAAAGCTCTACTCCAAAACTCCCACAATCCGCAGCTGGCATGGCTTCTCTTCAACCGCTCCCTCGCGAGCAATTCCAAAGATCTCTCCTTTCTCCAACACTCTCTCTCTCTCATCGTCCCCATTCTCATCAACGCCCGCATGTTCTCCCAGCTCGACTCTCTCCACCACCATCTCCTCCGCTTCCCCACGCCGCCGCATCATGCTCTGTACTCAGTCGTCAAGATGTTGGCCGAGGCTGGCCAGATTCACCACGCCTTTTCTCAATTTCAATCTCTTCGCGCACGTTTTGCTCCATCACCGCCCTCCATTTTCCTCTACAATTTGCTAATTCGAACTTCGATTGAAGGAAACTTCCCCCATTTTGTGTCATGGCTCTATAAAGATATCATCTTTTCCAAAATCAAGCTCCAAACTTATACTTTAAATCTTCTGATTGGCGCCTTGTGTGATTCTGGTCGTTTGGATGATGCCCGCCACCTGTTTGATAAAATGCCGGAGAAAGGCTGTCAGCCTAATGAGTACACTTTCGGAATCTTGGCACGTGGATATTGCCGCGAAGGGCTCGCTGCTACAGGTTTGGAGCTTCTGGATTTGATGAAGACGATGAATGTGGTCCCAAATGAAGTGATATACAACACGTTTATCGCGAGTTTGTGTAAGGAGGGTAAGGATGATGAAGCTGAGAGATTGGTGGAGAGGATGAAAGAGGACGGTTTGTCTCCGAATGTTGTTACCTTCAACGCTAGAATCTCTGCTCTCTGCAAGGCGGGGAAGATTCTGGAAGCGTCTAGGATATTCCGGGATATGCAGACGAGGGAGCTGGGATCGCCAATGCCTAATGTCGTGACACATAACTTAATGTTGGATGGCTTTTGCAGGGAAGGTATGTCGGAAGAAGTAGAAGCTCTGGTTATGTCAATGAAAAGGGATGGGATTTTCTCAAGCGTGGAGAGTTATAACATATGGCTGTTGGGTTTGGTTAGCAAAGGAAAACTTTTTGCGGCTCAAACAGTTCTGAAAGAAATGGTTGATGACGGAGTGCAACCGAATGCATACTCGTACAACATTTTGATCAACGGCTTGTGTAAAAGCGGCATGCTTGCAGATGCGAAAAGAGTTGTTAGTTTGATGATAACTGGAGGAGTTTCCCCTGATGTAACTACTTATAGCGCGTTGCTGCAGGGGTATTGCAGGAAGGGAAAGAATGTCGAGGCCAATAGAATCCTGAATGAGATGATTAGAGCTGGATGTTTGCCAAATTCTTACACTTACAACATATTGCTACACAGCCTGTGGAGAGAAGGTAGAACAGCAGAAGCGGAGATGTTGATGCAGAAGATGAATGAAAGAGGCGATGGATTAGATACTGTGAGCTGCAATATTGTGATTGATGGTTTATGCAAAAGCGGGAACATTGATAAAGCAGTTGAAATTGTGAATGAAATGTGGACTCATGGAAGCGCTGCTCTTGGTAACTTAGGAAACTCATACATAGGCCTAGTAGATGAAAATAGGAAGAAATGCTTGCCTGACTTGATTACATATTCGACCATCATAAACGGATTGTGCAGGGATGGACGGCTAGAAGAGGCTAAAAAGAAGTTTATAGAGATGCTGGGAAGAAACGTATATCCTGATTCAACCGTCTATGATATTTTTCTATATAACTTGTGTAAGAGAGGCAAGATATCATCTGCGTTTCAGGTTCTCAAAGACATGGAGAGAAAAGGATGCAACAAGACCTTGCGAACTTACAATTGCCTAATACTCGGATTTGGTATTGCAAATCAAATATATGAAATGTTTGGCCAGTTGGATGAGATGAAGGAGAGAGGTGTTTCTCCTACTGTTAGCACTTACAATATTATTCTGAATTCTCTGTGTGAGGGACAAAGAAGTGAAGAAGCTGCTTTGGTTTTAGATGAGATGTTGCAGAAAGGAGTAACGCCTAATTTGCATTCTTACAAACTGTTAATCAAAACCTTCTGCAGGTCCGGGGAGTTCAGACCGGCACAAGATGTGTTTGAGATTGCAATCAGTGTATGTGGTCACAAGGAAGTACTATATACTTTGATGTTCAATGAGTTGCTTCTCGGAGGGGAAATCGTGGAAGCTAAGCAATTATTTGAAGCCGCAATAGAAAGATGCTTTGATTTGAGCAGTTTCTCTTACAAAGAACTCGTTGACAAGCTGTGTGTTGATGAGAATATTGAGCATGCTCACGATATTCTCCAGAAAATGTTGCTGCGTGGTTGTAGATTTGATCCTGCATTGTTCATGCCTGTGATTGATTATTTACTCAGCAAGGGACATAAACATGAGGCTAATGAACTAACAGAAAGGATGCTTGCAATGGGCTCCAATGTTGAGTTTAAAAATATGGTTCGCAAAGATTTCAAACATTTAAAGAATAGCAGACAACACAAAGACAGTGGCAGTGATTGGCAAACTATTTTGCACAGGTATGATATAATGATGTATGATGTCAAAGTGGCATTTTTAACTTGTTTGTGTACCCTTTTCTGGAGTTCCTTGTGACTTATTTTTCATAAACTGTTTAAATACTAATATATGTTAAAACTTTTTAGTGGCATCTTGACGTTATTTCCTCAACCTGATTCGTTTGACAGAGATGATGGAAGTAGTATGGCCTTGAAAACTTTGAAGCGAGTGCAGAAAGGCTGGGGTCATAGTAACTTATCACTAGCAAAGAAGATTGAGTTTCTCGATGATTTTGATGCTCCTTTCTAAATGTCTTGATCCATTTTACTATGTTTAGCTGAATGCTCAATCAATCATAGTGATGATCATTATACCTCCTTTCTAAATGTTGCTCTAGAAGGCATCTGTTCGTTGCTCTAACCAGGTAAACTTGAAGCACAGATTACAGGTTAAACTTCGTATCTAAGAAACATGGTATTTGGTTCTCTTTACTCACATCAGTTGGTTTTCTTGTGCTAATAGAAAGTGAATGGAGCAGCTCAAGTTTACCGCAGTTTGCAGACATGAAGATGTTGAAGCAGGTGAGTGAAATCCATGAACTTGCTTTTTTGCATCTAAATTATTACCCCAAGAAGAGAGCTTATGAATCTCATCATCAATAATGGTTAGCTAATTTAAAGAGGCACTCTCTCTCTGCAGTGGGTGTTGGTAGTCAAGACGATCATTTGCATGTAGTAATCAGCAATGGTGTTGTAGAGATGATGACGAATGACTTAAGGTGAAGCAGAAATGTTAGCATGTTTTGGTATTGTTCAGACACAGCTGAGAGAGCCATATCAATCATGCAAGCTTCATCGTCAGACTATAGGATGGCATGCTCGTTGTTCTGAACGGACTCCTGCTGTGGTCCTTCTCTCCGTGGAATGTCCAGCACAGCTATTAACTTGGAAAAATGTAAGGTGATGTCGGAAGTTTGATGATATCTCCTATCAGTATGGATTTGGGTAGGACAAAAGCAATATATGCCAATTTTTTTACCTCACTTCGTTATACTTTGTGTGATGTAAATATTTTGTTCCAGGTGAGAAAAGAGAATGAAGCGCGGAATTGAAATAAAATGGACATTGTGCAGAGGCTTCAAACTAGATCCTTGAGAAACTGTTTGTACATAATAATATGGTACACAAGCATCAATTGCACCGCTTAAAAAATTACCAGCAAGAAATATTATACGAAAACACGATCATCACTATCTCACTTAACTAGTCTACAGAATACTAAGATGGCCATGAAATAGTTGCCATTTTGTATGCATTCCTACTATTACAGCCTCTAACTCCCATCCTTGGTTGTCGTCCCTTTGAACCGGACGGGAGACATCCTTATTCCTGGTAAGAAAACTTCAAAAGGGGCCATTACTACCAAATGAGCTTCCAAGACTAGGATGATAATAGCCTTGATTTAGAGAGAGTCTAATTGTTCTGCTCTTTAACGATCTGTATATATCCTTACATTCTTGAAGATCAGCATCGCAGGTTAAGAGCACCCATTCGGAGTCATCATCCAGATACTTGAGATCAACTCTGCTGCCATTGTCTACGTTGAACCGCCTCAACACCTCCTGTTGTAACTCTCTGAAACCCCAGTGTGGTTGCAGACTGAGACGAATCTTTTCATCGCCCAAAGCAGCTTTTACTCTAAAATGGCCCTCATCTTGAGCCTTGCTGCTAGTTTTTGGCACAGGTGGAGCCTCATTTGAGGCATGGTCACTGAAAATCTTGTGGCTGTATGATCGAACGAGAAGCTTTGTATCCTCTTGGCTTAACTGATGCAATTCTGCATCACTTCGTGCTCTTTTGAGCATCCCTTCATTCTGTTCTGCGGATAGAGCATCTCCGCTGCTGGAGCCGTTGACTGGGAAAGAAGATTGTTTCACCCCAGTAGAACAGTAGTAGCTCGAACTGGAACTGTGGCTGCCTGAGGAAGTAGTTGCTGGACTTAACAAAGTACCCTCGGCCAGATTGTTTACTTGTTGCAGCAGCTCACCACCCACTGTCGACGTTGGTAAGGGGATCGTCTCTTGTGCATTTGGGGAGCTGAGTTCTGGAAAGTTGTTATAGAACGAACTTAGCTGGATCGAACCCTCGGTGCCCTGGACTGAGTCAATCACAAGTTGAAGTTTCCTCAATGAGTGCCCAACTTTCTTGATTTTTCGAGAAGGCCATCGAGTTATCCCGTGCTGCCTGCATATCCTTTTCAAGGTTGTTGGACACACTGCATCATTCAAGAAACATAGTTTATATATGGTAATCCCAGAATACTCAAAAGCCCACATGAAACAGAAAGTTCGATTTTATACAGCTCATACCTCCAATGTTCTTGGCAGCATCTTTTAGGCTCCCAGCAAAATATTGTCTTAGCACTTGCAGGCTAATACTCTTCTCAGTCTTCGTCCGTCTCTTTTCAGTGCTCGTCTTAGCACCAGCTGGAAGAGGACTGCTGGTAAAGAAGAAATTCCCATTACCATCTTTGGATCCAGAATCCTGCTGGTGGTGTTGGTCACGCTCTAGAAAAGCTGGCGCGTGATGGAATTCTGCACCCGGCTTATCCCACTGGTTCGTTACATCGAACTCTCCTGGTTCTGCCTTCTCATAACCCAAAGCAACAGCAGCTCCTTTGCCCTTGTGCTGGGGTTCCATCATTTGTGTAATCCAGGATGAAGCACCAGGAGACGGTTCTTGTTCTTTTGAGGGAAATTCGTCCAACCTCGGACGCTTCCCATCCCCCGATCTGCCAGACAAACTGCTGCCTGTTTCTCTAGCTGATATTTCCCGAGCCAACTCCTGATCTGTTACTACGCGTAAGCTCTGGCAAGTCCGTTCCACCACAGATGATAATGAGTCGAGCATCTGTCTCTGATCTTCGGGTTCTCTGCAGTTTATGGGCAAGAAGAACTCCAGAACAAAATCAGCAGTCCCTGTGTAAGTACTCCTGAGCCGTATCGCTACAGCAGCGTGCAAGTTAAAGACACGAGCATGATGTGCTAGAGGATATTCTGTTTTGCAGAACTGTGTGATGTCCTCGGAGAAACATGGCTGATTTGTCTGGAAAGCTTTCCCAGCAATGCCTTCACCTTTGAGCAGGTGATGCTCAGAGCACGCCTCATGGAAGCCGGCAACCTCTTGTTCAGCAATATAGCAGGCGGAGTCGACTGTTGAAACACAATGTGTGTAGTTCTCATCTGAGTGCCGGCATCCTCCTTTGCCTTGTTGAACGCATGGAGCCCATGTCTGTGCCAACGGCAGCTTATGCGTGTCGCATACACATCTCAACACATTTCTGATCTCCGTCAGCACGGATTGGTATGGCTCGTTGCAGTCCTGGTATGATGATCACACTGATGCTGTATTAGGAATGCATTTCAAATTGAGATTATTATTTTTTTGTTAACTGGAAAAGATATCACCCATACCTCTATATTAGGAGGACCTTGTTCCAATGTATCAGAGCTCTTCAAATCAACAGCCTGCCAGAAAGAAGCGATTTTTATCTTTCTGCATTTATACAAAACTAGAAATTGATACAATATGCAATTGAAATGTATTGATGAATTCATAGATATGATATGATTTGTGTAGCAGATATGATATGATGATTGTTTTATGTTTGAACAGAGAATAAAAACATAAATTGTAGCAGCAGAGAGCAACATATCACCTCAAGAGCTTTGCATACATTCTCAAGTTCGGGGCGATAATTGACCTTGAGGCTCGTTGTCACGATTTCAACCACCCCCAAGCATTTGCCACTACCGCGTTCAAAAACTGGAAGAGCGAGCGATCCTCTAACATCACACAGCTGAGCATCTTTCACCCGCGGATACTCCTCTTGTTTGAAGAAACGAACGTCTGGGGTCCACTCAGGCAGCTTGTTCAAGAAGACGCGTCCAGGCAAGCCAGGAGACTCCTTAGAGTGTTCGTCTGCTGCAAACTGATAGGTCCGAGAAAAATCTCTATATTCTGCAAGATTCCTGCAGTTTTCATTGAGCGAAAAGGGTTGGTTATTAGTTGTGAGGACTTGCTTGCCTCCTCTCTTGACAGGAACCCAGATTTGAACAAGAACATCACTCTCTCTTATAGAATCTTTCAAGTGGTTCACAGCCTGCACCAGCTTCTTCTTCACTGAGACAGCGCGGATTGGGTTCCTGTTTGGCGCGACCCACAGCCTTTTGCTCACGTCGGTTTCTTCAAACAGAAAGTCAGTGGATTGGCCTAAAGAAACCGAAGGGATATCTTGTGTTCGATTTACAGACATGTCATCCATCTGTGGGAAACTGAAAGATGGCTGGCTAACAACGTTTGGCTTTTCGGATTCTTTCAAGAAAGATTGCTGATTTGGGTTTGGGTTTGGATTAGGATCTGAAGAAGGGAAGAAGAAAGAAGGGTTTGAGTCTGTTGGCTGCCAGAAGTTGGATTCATTAGTGGTAGTCTCTAACCAGAAGCCATCATAGAAGAGATCATCCATGAGAGAGAAATCAAGATTGGAGTCTGATAAAGTTCCAACCATGGTCTTAGGTGTGAAGCCACCATCTCCCATGATCAGTGGAAATTCTTCTCATTCCTCCACACCATCAAAAACTCGAGACGAAGAGATGGATTCACGAGCCGAAGCAGAGGAGCAGGTTGAATATGCAGAACAAGAAGAGGAAGTTCCAGGAAGGATTTCTTTGCCTTGTCTTCCAAAAACCAATCAGATTCAGGTTCAGCCCCACTGCCACAAACATCGTCAGTTAAAATTTCTTTGAAACTGCAAACAGAGATGCATTTCAGAGAGCAGAAAACAGTAGCACCATCACCATCATCACCATCATCATCATCATCATCATCAACAACAACAATACCAAAAAGCATCAACCTTTTTGCAGGAATATTTGAATATTTGAGTTGTACAACACTAGGAGAAGCAAATACATAAAGTAAACAAGGAGCAAAAGCAAAAATCAAGAAAATCAGCAGTTTGCAGATGAAAACAGTATTGAACAACAGAAAAGCATTTAGAAAGAGAAAGTTAGGAATGGCTACTCACAGTGAGAAGGAGAAGGAGATTCTGCGCAGAGGGAATTCACAACAGAGAAAAGATTGTTGAGATACGGAATGAAAGGATTTGTGTGGTTTAGACAAGGGATGAAGAAACAAACATAGGTATGTTTTTGTGTCCCAGCAAACTTTCTGCCAACTCTTGTCTCTGTTTCTTGAATTTGTATTTTAGCTCAAAATATGACGCCAAATTGCAAATTGCAATGTAAATTGAGGAGGGCGGCCGAATGTGGGGAAGAATCTCTTTTATGCAAACGCTACGCCTCTGGACCCCACGATTCTGACTCTCTCGCTCTCTCTCTCTCTCTAGGATTACTACTACTTACCTCCATCAGATGAAACTGAATGCTTAGCCAGTTAAAACCTGACACTGTTCCACGAGGCCGGGATGCATAAGTGACGAGCTCGACTTATAAAGTGTTGGTACAATTCGAACTTCGTCATCTTTAGAGAGTTCGTTTGAAATGTATTGTCCCTTTATTCGGAATCATATTTTCGATATTAGTAATTATAATCAATTATGATTTTAGGGCCCCTAGTTCGAACTTCATTATCTTTAGAGAGTTCGTTTGAAACGTATTGTCCCTTTATTCGGATCTATATTTTTGATATTTAGTAATTATAATGATTTTATTTATATTTAACGGCTTGTAAATTTCTTTTTTACCTAGCTATGGGTGCACATTGCGCAACATGTTGAGAGAATAATATGAAAGCATTTTGATTGCAAAATAATATTTGTCGGACTCATATTCTCCAACCAAGTGGATATATACATGCATCTTCAAATTTAATTTTGACATTGGAAAAGATTTTCCAAAGTTAATGGAATAGTGAAAAAAAGCAAGGAAGATTCTTAGTACTAATTAATTTCTTACCCTCAAATAATAATCATGACCAAGTCACTACCATTGACTTTAAGATTCTCAATCCAAATTGATTGAAGAAAGAAGAACTCACAACTCCCCACTTGAATAATTTGCTCATCCACACACACACACACACTAAATTTATCTTGTATATATTCTATTTTTGGATGTTAATATTTAATTTATTTCTCTTGTTACAGTTTACGGTAGTGATGTAAGCCCACAACTTGCGAGGGCCCCTAGCTTGATATTTCGAAATAAATAATATATTACTACTACATCATTATCTCACACCACCACACATATGAAAAGATTCTATACTATACTATATACTATGTCGTATATATTAGTATCTAATTATTTTTATTTTGTTGATCCATCATCGACCATCCACATTTGTGGTCCCGAAAATTCATCTTGCTCGTTTAATTCAATATATTCACCATGCATCTATGATATCAATCTCTATATATTCAAAAATTGTCTGCGTCTCATTCAATAAGCCTCATTTGGGTTGAGCACGGAAATTAAGAAAAAAAGAGTTACATGATAACGAGTGTGATTAAAATAGTATTTTATTATTGATGTTAAAGTAGGTTGAGTGGAAAAATATCGTACAATAAAGTAAACAATACTATTCACGTTCGAATGGGACTTAAAGTGAGTTTTAGTGTATTAATCTTTGTCAAATAAGGAAATGAGATTTATTGAGTAGGACACCAAAAATGGCAAAATGAAACTTATTAAACAGGACAGAGGGAGTACATGCAAGATATTCAAAAAATATTAATACGAATTTTTTCAAAAAAGATTTTTTCGAAAAAAATAAGAGTAATGAAGATCTTTATGCTATTGGAGGACGTCCGAAAATAAAATTGAATATATTGATACGTGTTTTCAAAATAGAATTTAAAAGTAAAATAATAAACGCTCGGACTTTGCCGTGTGAAGTGAAGAATAATACTCTTTCTGACTCACTCATATTGTCATCCTTTACTTATTTAACTGTCTTACTCATATTGTCATTTTTCAAATAACGAAAGTTTTTACCCTTCAAAATCATTCAAAATTAATGGACCTACCCACATTCTATCTTTTTACACTTATTCTTAATCTTCATGTCGAACGGTAACATGACAATATCAATGGATCGGTGGGAGTATCATACTCGTTCGTGTCGTCGACGTGACGTGGAAACATGTTTACAGTGTCTTGTCTTCTTTAACTCCGGGAGGTTGCATACACAAATATGCAGCATCTTGGTAAATTAGTTGTTATGTAGTTGTACGTAACCCTAACTCCACTAATCTTGGCTCTTCCATTTCTTAATTATATTCATCAAACTTCAAACATGAGAGATGACGCAAAAATCCTTGATCCAAATATTTTTCATTATATAGATACCAAGAATCTCAATTCATGATTTATTTTCTTGAGTTCCACCAATCATATGGAAGAATCTCTGATTTGAATGTAATTAATATAATGCAATGTAATGTGATGGTGGGCAACATTGTTAAAATTTGGTTTAAGTTTAAATTAATGCATAGATCAATCAAATTAAACGGCTCTCAAAATTGTGGAGAGTCACATTCTTGATCAAATCGCCGCATCTCACCTTCAAACTTGCCCTCAAATGACCTAACAATTAATCCCTATTTTATTACTCCTCCGCAGCATATATTCTACCATCCGTCCCGTTATTCTTGTCTTGTTTTCCTTTTCGATCTGTCCCGTTATTCTTGTCCTGTTTCCTTTTTTGGAAATAATTAGGAGATAATTAATTTGTTAAACAATCTAATTTACACCTTTTAACATATTTTTCCACCTCATTTTCTGTATCATTCACTATTCTCCTTCTCTTTCTACTCACTTTATTCCACTTTATTTCACTATTTACTTTCTCTCTACCCACTTTATTTTACTTTAAAAATTCCACTAAACATATTTTCTATTCTTAATTATTTTCTTCTTAAACCCCGTGCCCAAAAAAACAAGACAGGTCTGGTGGGACGGAGAGAGTATTACCTATTTAAGAGTAATGATATTCAGACACACTATAGCCAGCCACACACGTGAAAAAAAGGGAAGTTGACTGTAAAAATGGAAATAATCACATTTTCCCTAGGGTTTATGCTTTCCAATTAAGGTATATTTTCAGAACTAATATTACCATTTTTAGCGCGTGTGACTGGCCACAGTGTGTCCGAATATCATTACTCTTTAAGTAATTGTGTTAATCTTGGTTAAAGAAAGATTTAATTATGCTAATAAATAATACTACTAATCTGCAACTCCCATAGTGGAATCCCTTGTGAGTCCAGTCCATTATTCCATTAAATTCCCACATCCAATTCAACATAGATCGAGATTAATTAGATGAGAGAGAGAGAGAGAGAGAGAGAGAGAGGGTTTTGCGGTGGTTGTGGCCAATCAGAATCAGGTGTGCTTCAGCTCCTCCAGCAGGCCCACACTTGTTGCCTTCGGGGAAACACCAAAACCCTAATACGTCATTACTCACTAATTAACAATATTAAATATTCTAATTAATTAATTAATTAATTAATAATACAATCTGACTAATCCATCTCCATCTGGCCTGGCCTGGGCCCACATCATCACCCTCAATATTTCGTCACTACTTTTTTAATAAATAGACCACTAAACCATCATCCTACCACAACATACCTATATATACTTCTAGGTTTTTTCTTAATATGTTCCAAATATTAAAAATCAAATAAAAATTAAATACACACACGCACACACACAGTCGTACTCGTACATTGTGGTACTTGCTAAGAATATTTGCATAAAAGTTGATTTAATCATCACCTTCTCTCTACTACGCATAACTATCAAGACAGCATCAGCATGTACTCAAATTTAATTTAATTAGTTTCTCCATAATGTGAAATATATTAAATATATTTAAATTAATAAATTATAACCCCAAGAATTAAATCTTCAACCCTCAGATCTGAAAGAAAAGTATCGTCCCCAAGGGGACACCCAAGCGCAGTGGCGTAGTCAGAAAAAATTATGAACGGGGCTTATATATAAATTCTCACACAGTATGTCAATAGTTTGAAGATTTTTATACAATAAAAAACTGATTTTTGTTTTTGGCATGGGGCTTAAGCACCTCCTAAAGCGATGCGACTTCAGACTGTAAGCAGTAAGATTTCGGGTTTTAACCCCACTGCTCCCCTCCTCCCCATATAAAAAAAAAGTAATTGGGAGCTCTATATATAAAACTTAGAAATTAATCATGATATTAATTCTCCCTCCGTCCCAATAGCAATGTCTCACTTGCTTTGGCATGTCTATTAAGAAATAAGAATAAAAAGATAGAAAGTGGTGGACCCTATAGCTTTTGAAGGGTTAATTATTACTCCCTCTGTCCTAATTGCAATGTCTCACTTTCCTTTTAGGGGTGTCCCAATAGCAATGTCTCATTCCAGAAATGGAAACAATCAACTCTTCAAAAGCTATAGGACCCACCACTTTTCATCCATTTACTCTTGTTTCTTAATACCCGTACTCAAAAACATGAGACCATGATATTTGAACGGAGGAATTACCATTTTTGATATGAGACTATGCTAATGGAACAGACGAAAAAGGAAAGTGAGACATTGTAATTGAGACGGAGGGAGTAGCATTCTTAGAGTGAAAATCTTTTTAAAGAGTGGAGAAATTAGTATTTAATAATACTAGCTTATGCGACCATCAGCTCTTCAATATATGTTAAATAAAAAAATTAGAAGAAAAGGAAGAAGAAGAGGAAGGAAGAGGAAGGAAGATTTGTAATAATAATAAAAGTAAGAGGGAAATAAAGCAAGCGGGCATCACGATCGATGGATAGTAGAAATTAATTAATTAAGAAAAATAAAATGGTGAGCATGAGTGCTAATGGAAAGTACAAGACAGAAAAGTAAGCTTATATAATTGGAGGTTAGCAATATTTAAACAGTTAGATTAGTCATTGATAATGACGCACACCATTACTAAATAAAGCCAACCCAAATTGCTAATTTTATATGATTATCATCGTTTGACTACATCTTGGTTATGGTTAATTAGTTAGTTCGCCCCTCCTTTTCATGTGCTTATGTCAGATTAATTCAGAGAGAGAGTGTTAAAAGTTAGTAGTAATTAACACAATTAGCGAAAAAAGAATCCGCGGCATAGCTCACTTGGTATTTATACATGGGAGATGACGATATAGGAACTCAACTTTATATAATTATATAAGTCCTTAGAAATCATGCATTTTTATTAGAGTGATGTTATTTAGTTATAATGTGGTTAGTCATAATTCAATAATTATGTAAAAATATATCGATTTAGTTAAATTTTTGATTTATTTTAAAAAGTACAAACATATATTTTATGTTATTATCATATTCTTAACTTAAATTTTGTCATTATTAGTGTAAATATACAACTCTTTCGTTCTTTCGACAAAAAGCTTTGTATTTACTATATTATTTATATTGAGATTTTTGTTGTCTTCAAATTCAAATATATCAATATAAATTTGTATAAACTAAATATTTAAACTATTAAAAGTCATTTATAACTTAAAAATATAAATAAATCACTATTTTTCTTCTATTTAAACTAAATTATGGCTAGTGTGGTTGCATAGATTTATTCTTTTTATAACACAGATTAATGCACAACATATGCTAATGAAAAGATTGAACCGTTGATCTTTTACTGATTGTCGTGTTATTTGGTGCATTATATTATTCAGGTTGTGGATTAAAAATGTGTTAAATATTTGTGCATTAATTAAGTTAGTGTTATTTGTTATTTGACATGTTTGTGCATTAAATTATTGCATTTTTTACATTTTTGAAGTGATATGAATGCAGATAAGTTCCAACAGATCCACAACCCTATATCTTATTAGAAATTACTTGAACGGTTCAGGAGCTAATATTTAGCATACTAATAATTTTGAACCCTCATTCTAGATTTGTGTTAATTAAGATTAAAAGATAGTGTAAAGCTAAAAATTAAGTGGATATAGATGGATAATAGATTTGAGTTATGAGATTTGAGACATGTACAACTCGATTGTACGTAGCTCCACTTGATAAATGGTATTGGATCCTTGTCAACAACAACCACCAATTTAATTATTTATACTTGCTTCTGACGTCACTATGAAACACTTTTATTCTTATACTATATATTAATATATATATATATATATATATATATATATATATATATATATTCATCTTTTAGCATTTCTAATACTTGTGGCTATCTAAGAAGTAAGAAGACTTAGTTATTAAGATTCATACATGTTTCCTCGTAACGAAAAAAAGAAAAAAAGAATTCGTACTTATTTCAGTTTGATCTATATCTTCTTCTGCATATATTAATTAAATTAAGACGTGTGTGGAATAGCGGTTTACATTCTACTTGGTCGCGCACGCGCGTGTGTTTTAAGTATTAATTTTCAATTTCGTTTCTCTACCATATATATAATCTATAATATATTCACATTTTCATATAAAAATCAAATCTATGTGAGAATTATGAACCAATTTGAACTGTTGGTTTTTGAATGATCTATGATTGTGATTATTAGAAGTATGAATATGTATATAGATTTAAGTATGACTTTTTATAAGCACATTGTTTATACAAAAGCATGAATTTGAATTAAGCATGACTGCATATAAATATAGATTTTAAACATGATTATATATAGATTTAAACATGTGCTCACAAGTTCTCACGGGAAAATAATTTCTATACTAACTCATCAACATTCATTTAATATAATCAATGCACGTCAATTGTAAATATTTTAAGCTTTGGATAACATATCATTTTAGGAAAATAAATATAGCTGTGATAAGCTATAGCTTGTCTATTATCAACGATCAACTTGTTAATCAATTTTGTATTCTCATTGCTTTTTTTTCTTTTTCTTTTTTGAGAGTTGTATTCTCATTGTTAAACCTAGCAATTAGCGATAATTTTAGAGAGAGAGAGAGAGAGAGAGAGAAAGAGAAAGAGAGAGACTGGGTGTTTACACGGCCGGATTCAAAGTGATCAAATATATAAACTAGATTTTACTGGTCATTAATAGCTGCAAGTTGATGATGATGATCGTCATCAACAATTGAATTTAACCAAAATCCAAGAATAGTAAATGTTTTAGGTGATAGTCTGGACGTATAATATTGTACATTATTAATATTATATATCTCAAGTTAATAAAGTCAAACCTCAATTATTCAGAGGGTGGTGACGCGATGGTGATAAATTGACAATGAACTTATTCATTAATCGCTACATATATCAAACAAATTATAATATTCCCATAAATAAAGTCAATTATTAGATACTTTGCTTTGATCGTGGAAAGAGAGAGATCCCATCCATCTATTTGGATCTGTGGAATAATCGCTTTGGTACATACATTCAAGAATATTCTTTATTACCAAAATAAGCAGCAATTATCCAAAGTCAATGAAGCTTATCTGATGTGGAGACAAGTGTATAATCAAATTCATACACACATATATATATATATATATATATATATATATTATTATTATTATCTTATATATTGAAAATATCAAATGTTGTTGAACTAGCCACACACCATAACCCTAGCTTTGCGTGCAAAAATTTAGATACGAAAACTATAACAAATTAGATGATACATATAATATAAATTCACGAGATTTCAATAGCATAATAATTTAATTCTCGACTTGTGGCCTCCTCATACCTAGCTAGTTCCATGTCAATTGAATAATAATAAAAACAATTAAACGATGTGCAACGCAATAAGTCACACACACACACACACACACACACACACAGAGCCTCAGAGAAAGATGACAAGAGAACAAATTTGATCTAAGAATTTGCAGCGATTAGTTTGTTTATTTGTAATATACTTATAGACAATGAAAACTATGAAAGTGCTATTTATGTAGCATAAAAAGCTAAATCTAAATGCACGAGTGATCATCATTCGTTGCACTTTCTGTACCGAGATATATATACATGCTACAAATCTAGAAGCACATCATTTTGTATTGATCTAGTGAAAAAGATCGAACCTTTCTTTGTTTGGCAAATTCTCACTTGTGTATCTTCTCGGGTAGATTAGAGGGTGTACACACATTCTTTCCATATGTACCCAACACATCAACGAACCGGACTCGTTGTTTCTCTTTTGCTGAATCACAAAAAGGAATTACAATGTTTATGTCAGTATTAATTTTTGCTACCATCAAGACAGAGCTTGATGAAAGAGAATCCACGTCTGTATGATGCATCTAATTAATGACAGAAAAAGCACATGCATATATAGAAGTTGCACAATTGCACTTCAAATCCACAATGAACTAATGCAGAAAACATCTATGAGATCCCAGAAATGTAGGAAATAGATGCTTATAGATTGATAGTATGGATTGACGTTATTCTGATACTTAACAAATATTCATAAGTCATTTCTCAAAAATGACTCGTTGGCACATACGGCCTCCTCCACTAATCATATGTTTCTGTTTATACAAAGTCTGGGCAGGATGAGGTGCTATACAAAGTGGACAGCTTCATGTCTAACTTTTGAGATAATCAGGTCCATAAACCCAACTGCTTTATTTCATACTATTTGTAGCTCACAGCGATCAATTTGAATTGTTTATTAAAAGACTACCTGTGAGGGAAAAATCAAATCGTGACAAGATCTACTTTCTTATCCTTCCAGGTTTTATCATTATAACTAATAATTAGAGAAAGACAGAACGCAATTCGGTGAAAACTGTAATCAGTTGAATTGTCCATGTGAAAGCACGGAGGCAAAGTCTTCATAGTCTAGGATTCTTCACAATACCCTAGACCAACAACTAACACCTACATCTAAGAAGCAGAAGAAACAAAACAAAGTAAAACTCAAGTTATATAACTTATAAAAAAAGCAAAGTAAAGATTTTCGTACAACGCATGATTACCTTCTTCCAGCGAAAGCTTAAATGATCGTTTCTCAAGTTCGACGGCATGTCTGCTAAGCTCAACAGATGAAAGCGATCGAAGCACTGAACATTTGAACCAAGAAAGTCAGTACTCAAAATATTAGAACAAATACAGCTTGCAGATATTATTACAATATGAAGGGACATACTCTGAATATATTCATTTTGATCTGATTGATCCAACATTTTCAACAAACTCTGCAAGCGGCTGTATTGTTCTTCCCACCTAGTAACTTTCACCATCTCTGGATTTTCGGGAGAAGGTTTTGTAGAGTTATCATCACCATGTTTCATATTCTCTGGTGATGAGATATTACTAGAGACTCCAAGAGAAGGAGAAACTGAGCGTCTCGTAGACGAGAAGCTCGGGGAAGAAGCCCTATGAAGTGGTGTGGCATCTGATGCACATATGACGGGCTCATTATTCCCTGTGAGCTGTTGAGTTGCCTCGTCCTGGTTACCAGATTTCTTTACATCAGGACAACTAGCAGCATTGACATGACTATCAGAAACGTTGCTCTTTGCTAACTCTAGTTCAGGTTTTCTTCGAACATAGACAATGTGCCTGCCTCCACCATTACTTTTTGGAGGGCTCCGTAAGGGCCTTTTGGCTCCAGAAATCTTAACAGCTTCGTCAATACTTTCACTAGTCTCCATAGGGAACTCGCTTCCAACACATTTAGACACTGCCATTGGGCTTTCATTACGGGAACCCTGCAGTTCTGTTCTCTTTGCGGCTATAGAGATGGAAAGTTGCTTATCAGAATTCGACAGACCAGATTCAGCATGAGCAAGCCCATATTCAGTAAATGTAGAATCTTTTGTTTGTTGAACCATCAGAATCTAAATGAAATGAAATCCTGATATAGAAATACAAGAGAGGAAATCACAACAGAAAGAATTAGTCATACGGAACTCGCCTATTAGAAACAAAAAAAAATATATATATATATATACAAACATTAAAAAAGACAACAATAACATATTACATATAGGATGTTGGTCGTCAAAAGTGGAACCAGAAAGTGAATGTCGGTTCCGTCAGCGCATTCAGATGTAAAGACGATTACCAAACAAAGAAAGAGTGCTGATCATCTAGTTAAACAAGTAAGGTTGGATAGAACTACTAATTATTCTCCACCACAGATACCTAATTAGTTAACCAATACAATGTTAAACCTAGGAAAGTGATATACTATCAAATATTAGATAAATGTTAGGCAGAAAAGCAATCAAAGTTTTTTTTTTCCACACATCATATCTGACAAATAGCACCCAAGTAGAAAGAGGTAAGTGAAAACCACAAGGTGAAAATCAGAAAGCATTAAGGCCTTTTTCATTTTCTCGAAATTCGTTACGAAATCATTAGCCTTTCTTCTTTGAAGAAGTGAATTGCCATTCCATCTATGCTTAATTCATCCACTAAAGTCACTTTCCCTGTATATAGCAGTCATCTCACCATTCATTGATGATACCAATCAATTGAACTAAGAGTCCATAACCATTCTATTTCAAGAGCTTATTCGCGTGCATTGTATCAATAGCTTAACCTAAAAACGAAGAAGACCTTTTGCGAGCTGATCAATTCCATCAAACCTAATATTACCCCCAATTAATCAAAATTGATCAGAAGCATTAAACTACAGGAAAGGAATAGCAACAATCACACCTCTACCCACCACTCATCTAACTTAGAAATCGCAGCCATTCAAACATATACAAGAAAAGCTAAAACGAATTCGAAGCATATATAACGGAATGCAAAAGGAATAGAACTTAATTTAGAAGAGGAGTGGATGAAATTCTTACACCCAGGCGAAAATTGAGCACTTGATCAGAAAAATAGAGTGGACAGTACGAGAGTTGGGGCAAGTGATCGAGAATTTCGAAGAGGCGAAGACGAGAATAAGATTGCTAGCAAATGCTAGTGGTTCATAATCGTATTACTTGAGGCTGACGGCATAGCCCCTGCGTAGCCACAGATTCACCCACACATACACAAAGAAGAGAGAGAGAGAGAGAGAGAGAGAGAGAGAGAGAGAAATCTAGCACAGGGAGAGAGAGTATCGTCTCGGTAATAAAAAAAATGAAAGAAAGCAGTTTGGCGGAAAAGTGTTGAATGCGCGCAAATCTCTGCAGCGTTTTACAGTATACCACTCATCTTTTTTACCTTCTTGCTAGCGACTACAATAATACCCGTGTACCCAATTACCCGCAGGTATCCATTTTTAATGGGCCGGGTATGGAGGTGAGATTTCGGAGACGGGGCCGGAAGCAGATACGAAGCAATATACTCGAGTTGGGTTGGGGCCAAGTTTGGATTTATATATACCCGCCTCGAACCCGTCCCGATTATACCTCATACAATTAAACAAATATTTTTATATTACATTTATTAACTTTTCAAATAGATCTTTGTGTTGATGTTGTGATGTTTATATTGAAACTTGATAGAGTTTTTGTTAGAAGATAAATTTGAGTTTTAATTATGAAATTTATGGATAAAATACTCGTTGTATAAGAAAATATTGCAAAATAAATAAATTGATGGGTATCCGATGGATACCCGTCCCCCGCCAGGTAATCCCTGCCCCGAACCCATCCCGATATAAATGGGGATGGAGGCGGTTATGTGGATGAAGTTTTGAGGCGGGTATGGGATGGAAAAGCAATCCCCGCCCCATACCCGTCCCGTTGCCATCCTTACTTCTCGCTACCTCAAAACACGTTTTTTAAATCTATAATTATAGACATGATAATATTTTAATAATATAATATTATTACAATATTACCATCACAATATTATTAAAATTATTCTACACCCTTGTGTTTAGAACCTTTTAATCCAAAGAAGTGTCGCGAATGATAACAAAAATTTGTTTAATTTATTTAGCATTAAAATTATGTAACTGAGGTCACATTTTACCATCACCAAATCAACTTAATTCGAGACTCCATTCTCCATAGATAGTATTGGGGTGGCCAACAAAACTACGTCGTAAAATGAAAAACAACTCAATGCTCCAAGCGATTCACTAGATCAAACAACTTCAACTGTAACTGCAACTGCAACGAATACGAAACTACGAGTCTTACACAACACGTCGTCGTTTACAAACATAACTGCAACGCGATGAAGTAAAGAAATGTTTAAGCATTGATAGGTAAACAAGTAATACAAGATGTCAACGAGAACATTTTTAAGTATGCATATACACAGGCACAAATCAATATATAGTGCACGCGTCTAAGATAACGACTATCATGTCCCAACACAAAAGTGAGTGTATTTATTCTCACGCTCAATTCTCCCATGTGGTCTCATGAAAATATGCCTGTAACCGAACTCCACTAGTTTTTTACTTTCCTTTGCATCCGAAAAAAATTGTACACAAGTGGTCCGACTATTGGCCGAGGTTTCCCAGAAGCCGTTCAACAGCTGCATGCACGTTTCCAGAAGTTGCACGGAGCGCTCTGATGTTTTCTTGAGTGTCGGAGAAACCCATCTCTTGAAGCTGCAATAGCTGAGTTGCATACAGGTCTTCTGGGGGCACTAAGGAACAAGAAACATTAAGATTGTCAGAGGGACGGGGTCGAGAAACATGAAAATGTTAAACAATCGAAAGTTGAGAGAGTTAAACCATCAGGGGCATTAGGAACAGCAAAACCACCAGTTCCGAGTCCACCAAACATATTCATCAGCATATCCAAACCCATATTGTTTTGTGCTCCTGCATTCATAAAGACACACAAAAAGTTGTGGCTTCTGAATAATCATAAGGAGATATACAGAAGTGATTGCTAATTTTAGATAAACAAAAGTAATTTCATTCCGGGATTGGGTTCTTTCGTACCTCTATTTTGATTGGTTTGATCTCCTTCCCTGCAAAACGAGATTTAATAGGTTAGAATAACGACAGCATAAAGCAAATCAATGAAAAGTGACTTGTAATCAAATATTAAACAACCAGCATCTATTTCATCACTAGCTACACATGTTTTTATTTGTATAACCAGATTTAGTTATTATGTATTCTAACTATCATTCCATGCTTAATTGAATATGCTTATGTGATAAGGAATTCCACACAAGTACAGATGGAAAAACTCACGTGGCTGCCTGCTGTCGATTAACTTGAGAAAGTTGTTGCTGCAATGCCATCATTTGCTGGAAAAAAAATAAATTCAGAAGCTGGTAAGGGAAAAGAGCATGAAATCAGATTGAACAGCGATCATGTACTTTAGCCACCATAAACAGTCCTGACAAAGGAGAATGTATGTATACACCCGCTCAAATGGAGTAAATTTAGAAAAGAAACGACCAGGATTATAGCTTAGGCAATCCTGATTACACGACCAAATCATTTATTTTCTGCTAATATGTTCAAAACCACAGTAGTTAATTGCAGCTAAATGTGATTGGGCCATCCTGGACTACACAGCAATCGCATGGCAAGTGTAATTGACACGCCGCATGTAACTAGTGTGGGCCTCATGGTTTTTGAGTTAATGTTTTAGTGAATATCACTAGTTATCGTATCAGATATAGTTTAATGACATATATTAGTCAAATAGCAGTTACATCCGGTCTAAATACTTATCAGATACCAGAATGTATATGCATATGCATGAACATGTGTCTTCATGCAAGAATGTATATCCAACCAAATTTCTTCTGCACATGAAGTTTACCATGACTTTATGCTGCCATACTTTCAAGCTAGATATCATTTTCAGTCATCAATTATAGCAAACTTGAGAATTCATAAGAATGTTAGATACTCCTTATATTTTAACTGTTTCATGATGCCATCAAGTACTCAGACACCCATTCCCTTTAAAACGATAAACCCAGCCAATAAAAAGCCAAACTACAGAAAACTTGAGTTCAAAAATAATATGGATATACCTGCATCATGTCAGATGAGGTCAACTGTCGAAGAATTTCCGGGTTCTGCATCATTTCTCTTAATTGAGGGTTCATGTCAAGCATGCCGCGGAGTTGAGGATTCAGGCCCATGAGCTGCAATAAAATTGTAATTCAAGAAAATATACACCCAGAACAAAATTAATTAATGAGTTCCCTGCAATTGTGGTAGTACTTGTTCCATGTATTGGGGGTTGGAAAGCAAGCTTTGCATCATCTGTGCCACAGCCGGATTTTGCAACAATTGACCGAATGCAGCAGGATCGCCCATTCCTGTACGCTCTAAATCAGGAAGACCAAGTCCTCCCAATCCAGTAATTGGAGGTGGCCTCGCATCACCAGCTGGATTAGTTCTTGTAGCATTAGCTGTTTGAGTGCCTCCTAAAGCAACAAATTTAAAAGCTCAGGTACCAAAAGAAGTCAATCAAGACACAGAGGACAAAAGAAAGGATTTTGATACCAAAGGAAGATGTATTGAATATTTTTGTTGTATTAATCGAGCAAGGAAGTTGCAGAAGTGATTTAATTTATATTTATTTTTGGGTACAGAATATACTACTAAGAAAAATAAGAACCTAGGGAGTTAGAGGAGCCAAGGATTCAAATAAAATGCAGAAATAAATTACTCCTGATTTTTATTAAGTGCCATCTTGGAGCTTGATTCTTTTTGCAGATAACATAAGGTTTTAGATTCTAATCCAACTTTAATGCACCACAGAAATCTTCCAACCTGTTTATAGTCATTCTGAAGAGTGAAGAGTTGCTTATTAACCATGTTAATGTCGAAAATGAAATGAAATCAAAGAGTACATAAAAGTTAAAACTATAACAAGCAGCTAGACTGAATAGCTCTCAAGAAACAGTTATATCATGCATCCTCTAATGTGACACTTAAATCTAGTTATCATATAAGTATGCAAGCAATGGTATACGTAGCACATTTGAAGACCCAACTAAGAGAGAAATAAATTGCTTACTGTCAACTAATCAAAAATCTTTGACAAACTAAAGAAGTTCATCTTACCAGTATTGCTCCATGGATTGGGAAGTGGATTAACATTTGGAACAGCTGTTCCAGTTTCAGGTGCAGTTGTTGAATTAGCTCCATCTCTAGTTTGTACGCCCCCTTGGTTCCCCAAGAGAGCTGCAAATGGATTTGATCCAGCATCAGTTGCAGTGTTACCACCTATAGTTGTTGCATTCAGGAAGGGTTCTTGGACATTTTCGTACATGCGCCTGAGCATGTTGAACCCCTCAGGAGAAGATTCAATGTTACTCATTGCCCTGTCAGTGTTTCGCATCATTTCACGCATTAACTCAGGGTTCCTAGCTGCTTCTAATGTTTGCCGAAGGACGCTAGGATCATTCAGAATATGAGCGAGTTCAGGGTTCCGATCAATTATCTCACGCATTTGAGGATTACTCATAATCAAGCCGCGCATAATCTCAGGGTTGTTCATTAAGCTCTGAATGGCAGGCATGTTCATTATGTCTCTCATCATGTTCGGATTTTGAGTAAGTTGTTGCTGGACCTGTTCAAACTCCGGAAGTCCAGCTCCAAATAATCCGGGTGCCCCAGTACCACCTAGCCCGCCTAAGCCAAGTCCTGGAAACAGGGATGCTCCTGTACCCGCCATTCCAGTACCCCCAGGATTCGGGCCACTGCCTGGTGTGGAAGCAGGTGTAGTGTTGGTGTTCCCAGCACCAGCAGGAGCAGGAGCAGAAGCAGGAGCACCGGCTGGTGCAGAACCACGAACCATGTGAATAGTGTGATCAGCCTGCAGACCTATTCAAGAGTTGGACGAAGCCAACATTAGAAGGTAAAGAATGCAAGGATAAGATAATAATAATAGTGGAGCAAGAATAAGATAAGAATGACGGCTGATCAAGTTTCTTAAGGATACAGCAAGATACAACAAAAAACAGTCAGCAAAGCCCAAAATTTTGACAAAACATTTGTGACAATTGCATCACATGCAATATTTGAACATAAACTAGATAAAGATCTGAATAGAAGGGTATTTTGTCCAGTTGATGGTGGAGAGTAATGAGGAAACCAATTGATCAACAGTTTATGTACAAAATTTGTGAAATCAATGAACCTATCCTATTCACTGCACCGAATAGATATTCAAATCAGTAGAGAACTTAGGTGATGTCAAGAGGCAGTGCTAACAAAATTCGGGGATATTCAATTAATGCGCATAGTATCTCCAAACCATAATTGAGACATATCTTACAATCTTGAAAGAGTAGAAGTCTGGTAGGTGCCTTTTATATTCCTAGCTTATTCTTAACTTTTTGTAAGTTGTTATGCAAAAGAAAGTTAGAGCCTGAAAAGGCATGAGTCAAAAAAATACTAAAAGATCTAGGAGCAAATAAGAACATTATTGAGAGGGTATATATTCTTAGGAACATTAGGCACAACTCTGAAAAATATGCTTACAAGTAATCTACAGTTAGAGCGGAATAAAGCTAGCCAGGCAAATACAATCCTCAGAAGGTCCGCTTCTACAGGAAACTAACAATATTCCATATCCAAGTGCCTTTGATCAGGCTTCAAAATATGTAACATTAATTGTTGACAGAAACTTGCAGAAAAAGGACTTCACAAAATGAAATCCATTCCATTCCATCGATACACTTCCACGTGTGAAATTACCATCACTTAAGGTAGCAATACCTGCTTATATTCTATGATTATATTACCCATTATACAGATATTTCCTTTAAACTCATTATTCTTTCAATAATTGTTGTTGACATTTCCTTAATTACTCAACCAGAAACAATTCCTTTTGATGAAAATTCCCTTCAGACGCATTCACCATCCAATTGACAGAATTCACTCGAGTGAACATAAAATTTAGTTCAGAAAGTGTATCAAACATAGCCAAGACGGCAAAAACAAGAAATCATACATACCGACCATCCATAAACTTGATTAATCAAACAGCAAACATATCAGACCACTCACAAAACCAAAATCAAAACAAAGCAGAATTCAAAGGGGATTAGTATACCATAGCTGACTAGGGTTTGGTCATCCTTCAAGATCCGACCCTTATAGATCAACCGCTGTTGTTCAGCTGGCACATCGCAATTCTGCGCCAGAACACCTTTGAATTCCGCCACCGTCGATTCAAGGCTCGTTTTCACCGAAAATTTAGAACCGTTTGAGCATCGGATGTTTACGTTCACCTCCTCAATCGCCGCGCTGGAGTCCGCCTCCGCAGCCATTTTCCTTCGGTTAAATTTGCTTTTATCGATGAAAAAATCAATCAATAAAAACCCTAACGCTAGCGCTAAATCGAAACAAATCGCAGTAATAGTCTTCTATTTTGTGTGTTGGAAATGCAGGTAATAATTAATAGAGAAATATAGAAAAGCGAAGTAAATAGCAAGAGATTACAAGAATAAGAGGAATTGTGGAAATGGGGCCAAAAGAGAAATTAGTAAAGTTCATGGGTTCAATTGTAAATTATGAAATTCTTGAGGTGGGAAGTCTGATTTTTTCTTCCCGAGCCCCCATTTGTTATGGAAATTGCATATTGGGTCATAAAAATGTCATTTATCATTAGTTTAAGATTGACCTATACTATTATGCCAAAAAGCATAAAGTTAAGTGCTGATTTGAAATTAGTTTGGATATTCTTTGATTATTGCACAAGAAATAGATAAATTACTACTTCTTCCTCCAGATTTATGAATATAATCGGCTGAAAAATGTTACTTAGTTATAAAAGGACAACTTGAAAATTAGGGAAAGAATCTTTACATCATTTGTTGTTTGTTTATGTTAGGTATTAGGATTACGATTTGGTCAACAAAAAGAAAATGCTTACAATTGTGAATCAACTCACTCATAAATTATTCACATCATATCTATAAACAATTTTTACAAAATAACAATAATTCGTACTTCTCTCTAACAAAAATTATTGGAACGAGTTTTAATAAAAAATGTGGTAAATATTAAGTGATTGGAGAAAAGGACTCACAATTGTAAATGAAGAAATAGATAGAAAGTAAGATTTTAGGTGATATTACATCCAAAAGTAGAATAAATAAAATTAGCTACAATTTTCGTGGACGGATGGCTTCGTGGACAGAGTGAGTATTATTCATACTTTTCCTAAAAAAATTCAAACTTTTAGATAAATGGTCAAAATTTAGTTTACGATTCTTTCTTTAAAATTTAAGAAAGATACTATGCATAAATTTATTCGTATTGTACCCAAGTGGTGCGGCTTCGTACGACGGTGAGTTTTGAGGTTAAAATTCTACGGCTCCCTCTTTGTCATGTAAAAAAAATGTTAAAAAGGAAATTAACAAATTATAAAATAGTTATTTTTGGGGTGCATTTATTTTTGTAGTATGGAAAATGAAGGAAAATAAAAAATAATAGAAAAAGAAAAGATTGAAAAATATTTCCACACTTTTATCCATGTTAATATTTTTCATAATTAGAGTAGGATAAAAAAAATGATGAAATTAACAACTCAATAAATATGTAGAAATAATTAAAAAAGTGTAAAAATATTTATTTTACACCTTTTTTTATCAAGTTAATGTATTAAATATTTCAATCATCATTGTAAAGCTCTGTAAAACTATACTATTTGATACCATTTTAACATCTCATCAAATTATGCTAAACCTTTCAAGTTATCACAAAGGACAAAATTATCTCTCACTCACAAGAAAAGAAAATCCAAGACATACAAGGCAAAAACAATTTGACATCAATTTTTCTTTTTAAAAGTCATGTAAGTTATATTCTTAATAAATATAAAATAAAAATTATAGTAGGAAATGAAAAGCTTCTTCGAGAAACAATCGTAGGATTGCTGAAGGGTAATCGGCCGGTGGCTTAGCAGTTGACCGTCACCGTTAACTCGCCGGAGAAGAATAATCGAGTAGTCATGGAGAATCGGGCGATTCTAAGAGAGTGGTTCGATCGTGTTGATTCGCAGAAAACCGGAAATATCACTGCTACTCAGCTCAAGGTTCATTTTTTTTTTCACTTGATATAAAAATAAATAAATGAAAACTCAAAAAGGCAATCAGTTACCTGTATGAGTGAGAGTTTTTTTTTTTTTTTTCCGAAATATTTTGTCTGATTAATTTGTCTCTACATTTTTTTATGATCAATTCAGAGTGCTTTAGCCACCGGAAACCTTCAATTTCCTGTATCAGTTGTTCAGCAAATGATCAGGTGTGTGTGTGATGTGTGTTTCTGTAGTGTTCATTTACTTGGAGGAATCTGAAAAATTGCTACTTTAGATTTTTTACAATGTGTGGTGTGTAATTCTTTAGGATGTATGACTTCGACAGTAATGGAACTATGAGCTTTGAAGGTGTGTTATTTTCCTTTAATCTCCATCTTTTCTCATGTTTTTCTACTTATTACTACAAGATTGCATAATGTGTATGTTTTTTTTTCCAGAATTCGTTGAGCTTAACAAGTTTCTTCTGAAGGTCAGTACAATCAAGTTCCTCTTTGTTGTTTTTATGATTTTAGAACCCTAAAGTTGTATGCTTTCTGGTTTCTAAATTATAATGGATTATGTATGAAGTTCCAGTGGTACCTTCAGTTCCTTTTTATGCTATGAATCATGTTACGGTGATCGTGCTTCTTTCACTGTGGAAAGTAAGCATCCACGAGTGTGATTCCATGCAAAGGAATAAAGGAAATCTGTAACTCGAAATATTGATTAGTTGTTTGCAACTTTGTTTAAGGCCTTTGATCTGGAGAGACTAGTTAACTACATTAGGTTAATGGAGAAGTAAGGTTTCTTTTTGTAGCTGGTACGTCTTCACTGGCACGTGATCTTGCAGGCATTTGCCCGTATTTATGATTTATATTTTAGAATCACATAATTGCATGTATGTTGTGATGGAGGAATGATGAGGCCTTCTCTTGATTTTCAAATATGTCGGAAATGATTTGCCAGCTAATGAGAAAAAAGATTGTGCTTACGGTCATGTTTGCTTTGCTTGCAGATTCAACAGGCATTTTCGAGTTTGGAGAGGTGATTTGTTGTAACGATTTGACTTAGACTATGCAGTCTTTATCTAGTGGAATGACATGGTTTCATATTGATTTGGAATATCACATATTCTCCACTTTGCTTGGTTCGTTTTATGGCCTTAACCGAGTGCATACTAGATTTACATGTATGCATCTCCAATATTAACTTCGGATGTTACCTTTTCTCTGACCAAAATTAAATACTTTGCTTCTTTCGGAACTGATTACTGTAGATATGAGTGGCTATCATTGGAATAATCTCTTATTGATATATTGATTGTCATGTCAGATTGCTCGAGTTCTTTCTATTCTTCATATAGCATTTTCTATTTCTATATCGATAGGCACTTCACTGTGTCTCAACACCTAAAAGTATGTGTTTGAATTAGAGGAGAAACATATAATCCTACATTTTATTGTTTGCTTGGGTTGTTGGCTGCGAATACTGTTGTTATTCCAGGCAAAGGCTATGGTAGTTATGCTATTTTCTTTTCACGTTGGAGTAGGGGGCGAGGATTTCTGGTTCCAGATGAAGCATACGAGGTATATAAATTTCCATGAGAGCACAGTACCTTTTCCCTTTCCCTGTGGCTCTTTGGTTTTACTTTTGAAGCTTTATTGTATACTCTTAACTTCAGGCGTTGGGGAAAATTGGTTTCTCTCTCGACTCCCCTGCTTTTTACACTGTTTGTGAGGTAAATATGTGAAGTAGAATAAACATATTGTCAGTTTACATTACTTACAACGAGATGGTTGAGATTAATCGCATCCTCATCTTCTATTCTTTCAGAGTTTTGATCAAACGAAGAGTGGCAAACTCAGACTTGATGATTTCATATCTCTTTGCATATTTGTACAGTCAGCCAGGTAAAGAAATCAACGGCTTCTTGGTTATTGAACAACATAGCTGAGAAGCACTGAATTTTGATCGCAGTAATAACTGCCTGCGAGCAACTGCAGCATTTGCATGCATTCGATTGAAGCCATTTCCATCTTATTTATCATGCATAACTGCCATAGATTATGCTCCTCAACTATATGAAAGGTCATTCATTCGTGTTGTTGCATCTTGTCCTAAGTTTAAGAAGTCGTTGAAGTTAAGTCGCATGCATGAAACTTGTCATCACTGCCTCTCGGGTGTTGCTTGTGGTGACCCTTAGATTTTGAAACCCGTTTTTTCTGCATAATTCAAATTTTCATAAATTTCCAGGAACCTGTTTAATTCATTTGATACGAGCAAGGCAGGCAGGGTGACTCTCGATTTCAACCAATTTGTTTTCTGCAGTAAGTATTAAAACTCAGGCTCTCGTCTTATTTTCACATTCCTCACATAGGTTAAAGTAGAATGCACGACAATCATCTGGTCTCCGTAGGTTTAATTATCAAACGACATCACAATCTTAGCTCGTCTTTGATGAAAAGTTCAATTTATTTCCCGTTCGCTTTGCCTACTTACTTATTACCCTACATCTTATGTTTCTTTCTTTTTTTTTTGGTCCAGCTTCAAATTGTAGAATATGATGAGGCCCCTCGATCTTATTTGATGAGTAGGGTGTGTTTATTCGAACTCTCCTTTGTATCAGCATGTTGTAGCCGATTTAAATTAAGTGATGTAAGCATATTGATTTTTTTTTTTTTTTAGTGTAACATTGTTCATATTTCGTTCAAACTAAATGTTACAAGAGATAAAACATTGTCTTCAAAAATTACAATTCGTCTTGATGTATATAGTATATTAATCTACCCAACCCTAATAAATTTGCAACATAAAATCCCCAAAAGAAAAGTATTTATTTTCTATTCGAATTTCACCAAACCAATTAGAGTTGTCAACTAGGCGGCCTGACTGACCCAGCTCGACCCAGGCCTAACCGTTTGGAAATGATGCAAGTTTGGGCCGGGTCTTCATGTTGAAGTGGGTTCCATTTGGGCCACTTTTGCAGCTCATGCCCGTTATGGGCTTGGCACTAATTGGGCATTTAGTAGTCATATTATTATGTAAAAGCCCAACCCAAGTCCAGCCTTTCCATTTATAGGGCTGGGCTGAGCTGGACCTTGAATCTCGTGAGCCTGATTGGGCTTGGGCTGGCCCAGCCCAGTTGACTAGTATAAACTCAATTGTAGTAAATTTGCAACATGTATAAATTCCCTCAAAAGAAGTAAAGCACTTTAATGTTCGAATTTCACCAATACTTTATAGTTTGTCACAATCCACAACCGAGTGGGATGACGATAATCATCGCCGAGTGGGAAGCCGCTAGCAAAGATGGTTGGGCACAGGGGGGATGTATTTGTGTTTGTATTTGTATTTGCATGAGCAGATCTGCAGAAACAGCGGCATATGGAACTAAATGTATACAGTTAGTTAAGAGTAAGAAAATAATAATGAATTAGATTTATGAGTGATGATCTAAGATGGGTCCTTTTCTTGTTGGCTGTCTCTATTCTTTCTCCAAATCATACCACAAAAATCCATCTTCAAGATTCTATATTTTCACGAAAATCAGATAGAAAAAGATAATGAAAACAAAACGGGCCCACCCACGGTCTAGTGGAGTTGATGAGTTCAGTCCATCCTAAGATTTATCCAAAACGCACCTTCTTCTTCTTCTTCACCCGAAAAATAAGAAAAACAATATCAATATGGTAAGAGAGAGAGAGAGAGAGAGAGAGAGAGGGAGAGTGCATGTGAAGACGCGTCATCTTTGTCCACAACCTAAAACGCGTGGCCCAACTGCCTTCAATTTCAACCATCACTACATTCCCTTCTGTTTTTTTTTTTAAATTATTATTATTATTATTATTATTATTATTATTATTATTATTAGTAGTAGTATTATTATTTACCCGCGAAAAAAGATAAACCCAAAAATTCAACCCTTAAATTCCGCAATCACATAAAGCAAAACAAAATAAAGAAAGAAAGAAAAATCTTGGAGGACTGCACTAGTAATAGTAAAGTGCTCAATCATGGCCTTTTTGCATTGGAAATCCTGCTAGCTACAGCTGCTGCTGCTGCTGCTGCTGCTGCTAACTATTCCTTCATTCTTTCTTTCTAGAGAGAGAGGGAGAGAGGAGAGAGAATGGAGGGAGAAGGAAGCAAGAAAGAGGACAAAAACAGTGAGGGTGGAGATGGGGTTGAGGTAGTGAGAGAAATGGTGGAGATGATAGAGAAAGTGGGATCTTATACTGACTTCAGAAAAACACAGAGGAAAGAGTGTGTGAACTTGGTGAGAAGGTTGAAGCTGCTGACGCCGCTGCTGGAGGAGATTAGGGAGACCACTCATCCCTCCATCTCCGGCGAGGCATTCATTCACTTGGTTGACTTGAAGAATGCCTTGCTGTCTTCCAAGAAGTTGCTCAAGACCTGCAACTCCGGCAGCAAGATTTTTCTTGTTAGACCTCTCTCTCTCTCTCTCTCTCTCTCTCTCTCTCTCTCTCTGATTGCTCTGTGTTGCTTTCTAGGCACTGGAGAGCGAGGCGGTGACGAGCAGATTCCATGAAGTTTACGACAAGATTAACCAGGCGCTCAACGGCGTTCCTTATGAGAAGCTTGGCATCTCAGAAGAAGTTAAAGAGCAGGTAATGAATGGATTCTCTTTCTCTATCTAGTCTCCATGAATCTGCACATCCACATTCGAAAAACAGTATCTTTATCGAGAGAATGATGATACAATAATGGCATGTAAATTTTCAAACTCTTTGAGTCGTCGCATTTTGCAATCTAGAAAAAAATCTGTCTCACAATTTTCAAACTTTTAATTTCGTCTAATTTTTGTCACCCGACTCATTTTCTAGCGAATTTTGTGCTGACATGGCCGCCGGAAATACAATGGAATAGAACAATTGTCTGCTACTTTGCATAAGAATATGTCCACATTTGCTTTTCCGGCTGCCGTGTCAATTTTAAAATTCGCCGGAAATCGAGTCAGGTGGCAAAATCAGATGAAACTAAAAGTTCGGAAATTGTGAGACAGATTTTTTTTCGGGGTTGCAAAACGCGACAAGTCAAAGTGTTTGGAAAATTATAGGCTATTAACCCTAGAGAAAAAGATGTTTGATTTTGATGTTTGGAAATCAGGTAGAGCTAATGCATATGCAACTCAAACGAGCCAAACGGAGGGCAGAGTCGCAGGATATGGAGCTGGCGATGGACATGATGGTCGTATTCTCAAGAAACGACGAGCGCAATGCAGATGATGCTATAATAGAAAGACTGGCAAAGAAATTGGAGCTGTATACCGCGGGCGAGCTTAAAGCAGAAACCATGGCTGTGAGGAAGCTGGTGAAGGCCAAGGGCAAGAACACCACTCAGCAAGTTGTACAGCTCCTAGCAAAATTCAAGCAGATTTCCGGAGTTGATGAGAACAGTGTTCTTGACGGGCCTGCGCTCGTTAGATGCCTAGAAAAGAGCAAATCTTTGTTAATACCACACGAATTTCTCTGTCCGATCAGTTTGGAAATCATGGCAGATCCTGTTATCATCTCCACTGGACAGGTTATGTTATCTCTTGCTGCGTTTCTATGAACGAATGAATGAATACTGATGTTTTACTTACATTTTGCTTTGTTTGCCTGTGCAGACCTACGAACGAGACAGCATACAGAAGTGGCTGAATTCGGGTCACAGAACGTGCCCGAAGACGGGGCAGAAGTTGAATCACTCAACAGTTGCTCCAAATTTTGCCCTCCGTAATCTTATCCAGCAATGGTGTGACACGAACAACTACGATTTGCCCAAGAAGGAAGTTTGTGATGACCCTGATATAGCCTCGTCCCCACTTGCTGAGGAGATAACTTCGTTGATCCAGAATCTGTATTCGTCCCATGTAGACGTGCAGAGAGAAGCGGTAATCAAGATCCGGATGCTGTCAAAAGAGTCTCCAGACAGTAGGATCTTGATTGCCAACAGTGGTGGGATTCCGCCATTGGTTTGTCTCATGTCGTGCACGGATTCTGAAATGCAACAACACATTGTCACTGCTCTGCTGAATCTATCACTAGATGAGGCAAACAAACGGCTCATAACTAGAGAGGGAGCGATACCTGTGATCATCCAAGTCTTGAGGAATGGGACAGAGGAGGCTAAGGAGAATTCAGCAGCTGCATTGTTCAGTTTGTCAATCCTTGAAGATAACAAAGTTTTAGTCGGCTGCTCCAATGGAATCCCGCCTCTCGTTGAGCTCCTGCGAACTGGGACGAACAGAGGGAAGAAAGATGCTGCAACTGCACTTTTTAGCTTGGTGATAAATCAAGCTAACAGATCAAGAGCAGTGAAGGCAGGTATAATACCACCATTGCTGCATCTGCTTGAAGACAAGACTTTGGATATGATCGATGAAGCCCTCTCGATTTTGCTGCTTATTGCATCACATCCTGAAGGAAGAAACGAGATAGGACGACTATCCTTTGTGCGGACGCTGGTGGAGATAGTACGAGATGGGACTCCAAAAAACAAGGAATGTGCCACAGCTGTGATACTCGAATTAGGATCGAACAACTCGTCTTGCCTGCTGGCAGCACTGCAATACGGTGTGTACAACCATTTGATAGAGATAACAAGATCTGGAACAACAAGAGCACAGAGAAAAGCAAATTCATTGTTGCATCTGATGAAGAAGAATGAGCACATACCTTCAGTTCCCAGGAAATAGATATTCTTGCTAGTTTCATCCATTGCTTTTTCGACACGAATGTGTCTCCTCCTAAAATGAATTGTTGGTGAATACAAGCATATAGTTTCAGAAGAAGATCAAACTCAGACAAAAAGGTTCAAGTTTCACTTCAAGAATGGATAATAGTTACACAAAGTAGTAAGCAAACTGGTTTAGTAAGCTTAAACAAGAATAGTTCTCAAATCGACATGCTAATGAACTTTTATTGCAACTCCTAATAAATCGACTAACTAATGATCAAGAATGGTAGATGGAAGTCATCATCTACACTAATCTACGAAGTTCTGCAGTGTCGAGAGCAAACTGCCGGTGCTGTGAGAGAACTGAGGGGAGTTTGATAGCTTCAATTCTTGAGATTAAGTCATTTCCCTCTCTTCTTCCATCTTCCTTAGCTGCATTCATGATTGTCTGCAAAATCTGCAGTGGATCTCCGTGGCTGACTATTAGCACCGTGCACCTACGACAGACAAATACGAGGATAAACAAATATTGAGAATATTTCTAACTCTCAAACAAATTTTGAAAGATGCAGTAAGAGAATAAGAGGGTGAATATGTATACCCTTCGAACTCTGATTCCATCACGCTCAATGCACTCGTGAGCCTGGTGACAACATCCGCAACACTTTCTCCACCTTCCGGCGGCAAAAAGGGATCTTTCTCGTCCAGGGCCCAAATTTCAGGGTACTGCAGTGGAAAACAAGAACAATTGTTCATTTATTAAGGATAAATCGACTATAAATGTCTTTTTCTTACTATTCAGGAACATGATAACTGTAAGCGAAACACACTAGTAATGGAATTAGCTCTGAGATTGTATTTGCCTTACAACTAATCAAGTCAATTTCTTACTTTATCATGAGACTTGAGCTCGAATGAAGGACCAAAGAAACGCTCTCGTATATCAGGTATTGCCTGTGAAGCGAGTTAATAACAAAAAAAGTAAGCCCTTGAGGCATGGGTATATATATGAAAGAGAAACAAGAACTCCTACCATACAATATACAGTGTCACCTGATAGCAATATACCAAAATTTTCAAGATAAAACGAGTCTAGGGTATACGAAAATGCGGTTACACCTGACACCATTGGGCCAAGAAGGAGATTAAAATTTCAAAGTGGTATTTTTTTTGTTAAACCTTGACAGACAGGCATAATCTCATCTAGTATTTCCAGGAAATTGCTATCTTCCTCCTAAAATACTCCTTTGAACCATATTATAGCAAGTTACAGCTCAAGAATCAAATAAAATCAATAAACTATTTCAAAAACACAACTATAAATCCAAATAATGTGATGCTATTATCTTCAGTTTCAAGAATATCTGCAACCATATTCTTCCACAGATCAATAAGCTTACCTTGCACTGTGGGCCTTCAAACGGAACGTTTAAAACAGACGCAACTACTTTCGCTGTGTGAGTAGTCCTTGAGAATGGCGAATAGCAGATCCGGACATTCTCCAGGCCAATGTTGTTTTCTCCCAGTGCCTGCTCAGATGAAACAAAATCACACATTTCATTTCACGTATCAAAACTTCCTAATTCTCAAACAACGAATCTACAACTCAAAACAAGCTAAAGGCATCTCACTACAACCCTCAATTAACGCGTAATTACCAAGATTAAGAGGCAAAATACTCAGCAGAAGTTCATGAACAGATACTCTCCTTATATTCACAACAAAGGGGTGACACAATTCATAATCAAAACGGACTTTTTCCCCGAAACTAGAGACAATGTCAATAAATCACCATGAGTTTGTTCAAGAATGCACACACCTACACATAGAAAACCTAAAACTAATCTGAATCCATCTTTGATGGCACCCCTGTTTGGCAGATTATAATGTTGCAGCAGTAAACATAAAATACTCAACTTAATTTTACATTACACAATGACAATCACCATCTCAGCATTTAAACTCATCAATTATCATCACAAAAAAAGAAAAAGAAAAAAAAAAGTATCTTCAAATAAATAAAAAAGAAATAATGCCTTGAAGAAAGATTCTCCAGCTAAACGAGCCTGATCAACTCCATCTGCGGCCAGTTGATACTCTTCAAGAACTCCATTTTCCTGCCACACACATACACACACACAATCAGATAACTAAGGAGTCAGTTTGATAAATGGATGAGGAATTAACGAACCAGAGATGAGACGATGAGACCCCTTTGATTTGGAATGCTTTTGCCGTGCCTGAGAATCCAATACTTGTTTTTCACAAACGATTCACACCCACTCGCCATCACTCCTCCTAATCCTCTCTCTCTCTCTCTCTCTCTCTCTCTCTCTCTCTCTCTCTCTCTCTAGAACAGCAGAGTCCTCACTCCACCAGTTCTTGAGGATGCAAATGCAATCAAATATACATTCTTTTCCATAATTGTAGTTTAGAATTTAGATGGAATAATATTAGCTTATATGTTTGTTAATTTTTATTAAAATCTCGTGAATATGTAGATATTGCGAATAATATTAAATTAATTCGCAAATAAAAATCCCCCCAATGGGAGATTAAGCCCATTATAATATGATGGGCCTTCCCAAACCCACAGTACAACTTCTAATACGAGATGTACAACTTGCAACTCACTAAGCCGAAGAATTACGAAGACACATAATTCAGATCTCTCTCTCTCCCTCCTCTCTCTATCTAAGCGCTCCAAGCTGCGAAATTACAGAAAAATTACTCAGTAGAAATGGCGCTAAATCTCCGGCAGAAGCATACCGGTAAATCTCCACTCCGTTCATTTCGCCTATTATTCAGATTTCAATTCTCCGATTGCTTAATCTCGTTTGCTGAATTTGGCAGAGTGCATCATTAAGATGCTGAATCTGAACCAGGCTGTGGGCACCGCCGGCGGAACGGCGAATGAGGAGGTCTACAAGATCCTGATCTACGACAGATTCTGCCAGGATATACTGTCGCCGTTGATCCACGTCAAGGATTTGCGGAAGCACGGAATCACGCTCTATTTCCTCGTTGATAAGGATCGGAATCCCGTCCACGATGTCCCCGCCGTCTACTTCCTCCAGCCGACGCCGCAAAACGTTCAGCGCATCGTCGCCGATGCCTCCAGAGCGCTTTACGATTCCTTCCACCTCAACTTCTCCTCCTCCATACCCCGGCCGCTTCTCGAGAACCTCGCAACTGGTACTATTTCGTTCACATTTCTTTTCGTATATATTATTAGCTCTATTAACTGTTCAGTTAGTTAGGTTAGATGAAATCTTATTGTTAGGAAAATGTGAAATTTCCCCCTTTAAGGTGATAGGTCTGTGAATTAGTTGATCCGATCTAATGCAGCTGAGTGCGAATTCTGATTTGGTTCTAGTGTTGTTAATAATGATATTGTAGCTGTTTTGTAGTTCATATTTCATAGTAGTTGATATTTGCATTAATGGATCTTAGTAGTTGGTAGGTAGGATGGAAATACCTTGTTCATATATTTTGATCTAGCTTGGGTCCTAAGCAAGGTTTGATATTTAGTTTGGCTTTCTTTTTTTGGTTTAAGGAATGATGAATTCCGATTCGATTCAGAAAATCGCCAAGGTGCATGATCAGTACTTGGAATTCGTGACTCTGGAAGATAACTTATTTTCACTTGCCCATAAGAATTGCTATGTTCAGTTAAATGATCCATCTGCTGGAGATAAAGAGATTGAGGAAATTATTGAAAAGGTTGTTGGAGGATTGTTCTGTGTATTGGCGACCCTTGCAGTTGTGCCCATTATTAGGTGTCCCCGTGGTGGTCCAGCTGAGATGGTAGCGTCATTGCTGGATCAGAGATTGCGTGACCATTTGCTGGCAAAGAACAATTTGTTTACAGAGGGTGGCAACTTCACCAGCTCATTTCAGAGACCGATTTTGTGTCTATTTGACAGGAATTTTGAGCTATCCGTGGCTATACAACATGACTTTAGATACAAGCCACTTGTTCATGATGTGCTTGGTTTGAGGTTGAACAGATTGAACGTGAAACAAGAGAAAGGCGGAATGAAATCATATGAATTGGATCGCACTGACCCATTTTGGACAGCAAATGGGTTGCTGGAGTTTCCAAGAGTTGCTGAGGAAATTGATGCGCAGTTGAATAAGTACAAGAGAGATGTCGAAGAGGTAAATAGACGGACTGGCGGCGATGAAGCTCAGTTTGATGGGACGGATCTAATTGGCAACACGAAGCATCTCATGAATGCAGTGAACTCTCTCCCTGAATTGACAGAGAGAAAGCAAGTGATTGATAAGCATACCAATATTGCTACTGCATTGTTGGGTGAGATCAAGGGGAGGACTCTTAATGAATTTGCTGAAAAGGAGAGCGAAATGATGATTAGAGGTGGGATTGATCGTAATGAACTTCTTGCTGTGCTCAAAGGCAAAGGGGACAAGATGGACAAGCTACGATTTGCTATTATGTATCTCATTTCAACAGAAACCATCCCATCATCAGACATTGAAGCGGTGGAGACGACACTTAAGGAAGCCGAGGTTGATACAAGTGCATTTCAGTATGTGAAGAAGATAAAATCATTGAATGTTTCCTTAGCGTCAGCTAACTCTGCAAGCAGGGGAAATATTGTTGATTGGGCAGAAAAACTCTACGGACAGTCAATAGGTGCTGTAACTGCTGGTATGAAGAACTTGCTGTCCAATGATCATCAGTTGGCTCTAACCAGAACCGTCGATGCACTAATGGAGGGGAAACCCAACCCTGACATTGACTCGTATCTTGTATTTGATCCGCGTGCCCCAAAGTCATCCATGGGCTCAAGCGGCAGCCACATGAAAGGACCCTTTAAAGAAGCTATAGTATTCATGGTTGGTGGTGGAAATTATGTGGAGTACATGAGCTTGCAAGAGCTCGTCCATCGCCAGCAACCGCCAAAGCATGTCATCTATGGAACCACAGAGATTCTCACCGGAGATGAGTTTGTGGAGCAGCTTGCACTTCTGGGGCAGAAAATGGGTTTAGGAAGCACTCCACCCATCACTGGCAGCAGCTTAAGTAGGTAAATCTGTTTGTACACGATTACGTTTTTGCAGTTTTGCAGTGACTGTTTCTTTAAAATGGATATATTGTGCAATTCAACTGGATGAATCTTTGGTAACTTTGACTATACTGGTATGTTGTTTAAACCTGTATATCAATGCCCAACTCTTATGATTAGGGAATCGTGTCGTTTTACTTTATTCAGCTTCACATTTGTTGCGTATGGCTATGGACTTACATCTGCTATCAAACTATTCCTCGCTTTTTTTTCCTTCTTTTCTTTGTGTGTGTGTATATGGATATGGACTTCACATTTATATATTCTATTGTATTTAAATTTGCTTTTTAGCATTTAATTTCAATTTTATTAGGTAATATTGTAATTGATTATTTCATTTGAATAAAGTTAATTGTCATTCATTATATTGTGCTATTAACTCTAAGAAATCCTTAGAATCATATCCTCATTACTTGAGTAAGAATATACTAGTAGTATATTATTCGTGCTTCTGCTTGCAGCTCTTAGTAGAAGTAGATTGAATTTAAAAATGCGTAGGTACAGTAGTAGAGGAAATTAGAGGTGGTTTGGAGTGAACCACATAGGAACAGGGCAGATCCTCCTCTTGATGCTCTTATCATCAGATGGGTAATAGGCAGGAGTTATTGACCAAGTTTTGTCATCGAAAACGCCGATATCATGACCCCCGTACTTGTACCTCTGAGCATAATCCCGATAACGCCACCTGTGGTCGATAGGCCCTAACATCTTGGCACGATTGTAATGTCTTGAATCGGAGAAGTAAACGGAGTTGGGCTTCAACTGGTGATCGGCGGCTGGCAGAGCAAAGGTGTGGTTGAGTCCCACAAATACGGCCACTCCGTTAAAGTCGTCATGCATGGGCTTCATAGTCAATCCCTCCCGATCAACTTTGAAAACGTGGAAACCGATAGTTCTGTACAGAGTTACAGGCCGGATAAAGGAATCGTCGTCGGGAAATCCTCGATCCGACTCGTACCGGCTCACGATGAAAAAATAATCTTCGGTTTGAGTACCATCCACCACGACGTAATGGTGGAGATAGGATAGGCCTATGGCTTTCTCGCGGTGTGGGTCATCCTCCTTGACAATGGGGTTTTGGTGAAAACGGCTGCAATTGGGCGATAATCGAGTAATAGGACGAGCTCCCCAGAGATCCCAATCCGACACGCTAACACCGGTACATCCCTCGGAGATCGAGTTCAACACTTTCCTTGTTGTGGAATACGTGAAATCCCCGTACCGGCTGAATTCAAACCTACAATAACAATAACAATAAGTTGTGTGCTCAATAGTTCCTTAATGTTTCGCATATGTATATTCGTACCAGGGAACGTCTTCGAAGGGATACCATTCGGCTTTGGGGCGGGCGGGGAAGCAGCAAGCGAGACTGTCTCCCTGACCAAAACTCATGACGGCCACGCACTCTTCGTCGTCTTCTTGTTCGGGGGAGCATGTGATGATTACTCTGTTCACCCGCTCGGGTCCACGAGCCAGCTTTCCATTCGGGTCACTGGTGGCGTAAGTTGTGGACGGACGGAAGGTTGATGCTCCGACCCGTGATGGGATTCAGCAGAAGCAGATGCTTATCCATGTCGTTGAACAATGCTAGCCACCCGTGAGACGATCCCACCGTTTCGTACCCTACGCCTCGACTCATCTCCAAGCTCAATACCTTCTTCTCCCTCAGGCTGTATAACCCCGTCTTCTTACCTTCTTCCTCCGCCGGCAATATCAGCCACGGCGCCGCCCCGGAAATACTTCTGCTACTACTACGCATCATTGTTACCCCACCTCCACATCTCAACATCACTCCACGACGACCAACTTTTGCCAAACATGCAGCCGCCATCATTTTATTCATTTCATTTCATGGATCGATTTATATATATATATGTACATTAGCTATATCATTGGCTTTCTAGCCAAGCAAATCCAGTTTAATTAAAGATTTTTTTTATTAATCTATATCCAATAATAACTCCATGCAGGCTAATAACCTCCTTGACTTTCTAGCCAAGCAACGTATATAAGATATTTATCTATTTATTTATAAACCAAGCCAGCAGAATTATTTCCTATTTCGGATCACCATATATATTTTTATCAATAATTCTATTCAGACATACTATGTCTGGACATACGTGCTTGAAATATGAAAAAAAAAAATTGTCCGATTGCTTTTAAAATTTCTTTCCTACTCAAACCCCCTTTCGAAATATCGATCTTATGCACACCCGCTCCTAAATTTTACTTTCATCCAAGCCCAACTCCTAAACTTGTGAATTTAAATAGGGATGAAACTTTATAATTAATACGTGCTTGAAATATGAAAAAAAAATTGTCCGATGGCCTTTAAAATTTCTTTCCTACTCAAACCCCCTTTCTAAATATCGATCTCATGCACACCCGCTCTTAAATTATACTCTCATCCAAACCCAACTCCTAAACTTGTGAATTTAAATAGGGATGAAACTTTATAATTAAATTTTAAAAAGTGTATGTTTATGAATAACTAAATTGTCGAAACTATGATATTAAATTATTTGTTAAAAAATTCTGTCAAATTCCTATTTTTATCATCGTATGTCCGGACATTGTGTGTCCAAATAGCACTACCCATATTTTATATGCATGATTCTAAGATTTCTTATAAATTCATGATTAACTGAGAAAATCCTCCCATTCAAATCTCATGTCCGTCTAATAATATTTATTATATACAAGGAATGACAATTAACGTTTAGTTGCTCCAAATTATAGTTTTAAAATAATAAATTTTGAAGTGGAATTATATTTATGCCCAACGAGCTAAGCATAATTAATAAAGGTTGCGTCTTGCTATTTTTTTTTTCTTCTGAAAAAAGGTTTATTAGTTAGCCAAATCGTCATTAGCAATATTAATATCTTCAAGCCAACACGAGAAGCCCAACATTCAAACCACACCATGGCATAGTTTTCATTTTTCAAACGCGTAATTTGCAAGAAATCAGATCGAATGTTCTATTGTCCAACGATATGACATTTTCTATTGCGCACATTATATTAATGACACATGTAAATTTGGTAATATTTATATACCCTAGACTATAAAAAAATGTCACATTTGTTGCATATGGCTACGGACTTGCATCTGTTATCAAACCATTCCTCACCCTTTTTTTTTCCTTTTTTTTTCGGATATGGACTTCACATTTATTTATTTAAATTTGACTTTTAGCTTTCTATTTTATTAGGTAATACTGTAATTGATTGTTTTGTTCGAATAAATGTTAATTGCCAGTCATTATATAATCTATATTGTACTAATAACTTTCGTTTTTATAATAAATATTATTAGACGAAAAGTGAATCGTGCTGGAGATACAAGTAGCACTTTTGTTGTGGTGGAATATATTTAAAGGCATTTTCTAATTTAAAAATGGTTTCAGGTAGCATATATTATTATTATACAGGTTACGGCGGGAACGAGTAATAAAATAATCTTTTAATTAGACTTGGAATGAGTTTCATAATTATATAACTAACTACCAAACACAAGAATTTAAAATTTTGGAATTAGATTATTTTCCTGGAGAAGGATCTTGTCAACCAATCGAGCCCTTAATAGTTTAAAACATTATTAGTACTACAATAAACATTATATTGTAAAATAAAATATTATGCTAACAAGTGTATTTGTCTTGAGAGGAAGAAGCTTTTTTTTTTTTTAAGAGAAAGAAGCTTAATGTCAAGATATATCAAGCATTATAATATGAGAAAAATGAAGTGAAAAATAATTGACAATTCTCTATTGTCAGGAAAATATAAATATGTGCTTTATTTTGATTGCAAAAATAAATAATAAATATAGTACTACTAGAAAGTAAGAAAGAGAAGAGGCTTATATGATAATAAAAAAAAAGTATTACCAGAGAGTGACAACTGGATATGGTTTTCGAGGTCTTAAGGTGATTATTGTTATTGTTCACTGTTTGAAAATATGGGCTTGCATTCATGCACCTCAACATTGGTTAGCCTGCTTCAAGTGGGGATATAGTCGAGATATAAGAGAAGAGAGAAATCCTGAGGATTGTAGAGAGAGTTACCAACAACACATTGTTTATCTCTCCGATATGAAACAACTCTTGACACAATCTGGATTAACCAACTTTTTGAGATATATAGCCTCCATTCGGCTTCTGAAATGCATTGAGAAGCCTCTAACCTGTCAAGTTATTGTAACAAACACATCAGAAGTATCTGAGGTAAAATTATTCTTTGATTTAGTGCTTATTTATTTTCATTAACAGAAAGATAATATTGTTTGTCATTATTCAGTTTGCAGATCGGAGAGCTTTGTTGGATGCATACTTTGAAGATTGGATTGATCTTAAGAAGTCCATTGTCGAAGATTGTTAGTTGCTCGAGAAGTACCCTTTCATGAAGGAGTGTCGCACCACCTTATTGTGTGGTTTTCCGAATAATTGGAAAATTGCCTTTGTGAAAGACTGCATGACAAAACGGTTGTCACATCGTATGTTGTCGACTCCAAGAATGACCTCCTATGTCATGAATTCTACTTGGAAAGGTCCTTTTGGATGCTGGCTGGTAGACCGTGTTGGCATGTTCAAGCCTGTTATCCCAAAGGTGGATGAATCGGTGATCGAGCAAGGTATATGATTTATTAGTTTACATCATTTCAAAGTTATAAGATATTTTGAACAGATCTCTCCAAAACCTTGTTTTTTTTTTTTGTGTTCATTAGTTCAAAGATGTCAAAAGATCTGATGATGAAAAAGAAAATCAATTATTTCAGATATATGTTGAGATGACGAGGAAGTAAGTCTGCATGCATCTATGTGTGTTTACTAATGTTCTAATTTGCAATTTTTATTCAAATCCTTTTTTGTTTCTGGTTCTGTTTGGTTTTATTTGCAACATTTGAAGAGATTGTGCTTGTTTGCAGTGGAGAGACCATTTGTCTGATTCCTAATTCAATTTTGTTTGTCTAATTCCTTATTCATCCAATTTTGTTTGTCTATGCTTGAAGTTGTCTACTATTTGTTTGTAGTAGATTCATTATCTTGATCAGCATCTTCCCTCGGCGAATCTATGTCGTCGGATTCTGACCGGTACCACCAAAGAGAGGAATTTGTAGAGTTTCTCGAAATTGAAAGTCCCAATGTCATGTCGACGTCATCATCATGAACAGCAGATCGATTTGATGAGGTTTTGCCGTGATGATGAGAGAGAAAGCAAAGTGCGCCGCCGCCCCAAGAGAGTTTTTCCGGTGGATGATCATCAACAAGATCGATGACTTCTCCGGAAAATCTAAATTTGATCAACTTCTTCATGGCAAAAGTGAAGAATACAGAATGGAAAAAGCAAGGGTTTCAAAGTAGGAATATGCGAGGAAGAATTACGTGAAGCAAAGGGTTTTTGATAAGATGAGAGATGAAATAATGTGGAATGGAATATATATATATATATATATATATATATATATATATATATATATAATGTATTATGCAAATACTACCGTTAAGTCTAATTCTATAACAAAACCAAATGGGTGAATATATATGGTAAAAGAGAGAGAGAAAGAGAGAGAGAAAGAGAGAGAGATTACAGTGGTAATTAATTATGTGTTAAATTACTTAGGAATCAAGAAGCAATCTAAATTGTGGTCCCATACTCATGAGTCATGACAATGTGTATATACTATTATAGGAATTATCCATTTCTAAAAAGAACAGAGAATGGTTTTTCCTATGAAATTAGATTCCTCGTTCTTTAATTAGAATAAGAGACTGTTTTTCTAATTACTTGTTCATTCTATTTGTCTATATATGAAGTTGTCTATGCTTGTTTGCAGTAGATTCAAATTCGTGACCTGTTTCTTGAATTCAAAGAACAAGTGTATGATAGATAAAAAATTCGGTATCATAATAATGTATGATCCTTAAAATAAAAAATCCTGAAATTTGTTGTCTAGGATGCCTAATTTAATAATTCGATTTCTAATAAAGATAATACACAATTGTAGGTTTTAACTATTTCAATACTAATTTATCCATCTATAATTAACAATAAAAGATATATAATTACTTTGAGCTCAAGCTAAGACACTGACCATTAGATATCAGATATACCGAATCGGTAAAATTTAGGTTGAAAGATGCATTGATTAGGTAAGTTTGACTCCACCAAATTAATTTGTTTCCTTTAACTAAAATACGTTTATTATATCATATTATGTTATTGCCCTTAATTATGATATATATTAAGGATATTTTAGGCAAAACAAATTTTATAAAACATGGCTCTTTTTATATTAGTATAAACATAGATGTATACACTTTATTCGAATTTTGATTTTGCATCCAAACTATCAAATTTACATAATATTCAGAGAAAGCTCCTCTGATTACTTACAATTAAAGTATATGTATGAATAGCACGAAATTCAATAAAAGCAGATCAATTAACTTAACAAACAACAAATAGTTTGAGTTATATGAATAATCAAATAAGTCGATATGCCGACCCATAAATTAAGGCAAGTGCGTCAAATAATCATTCCCTTCTTTTGAATCTCCACAGAATTTCTCCAGAATCCCATCTCGAAAATTAAGGCAAGTACTTCACCAGCAGCGAATCGAACTAATCTATAGTCCTTGCCAATAGAGTGGAAAATAAGGATAATGAACTTATACAGTTTCAGAAAACATCAGCACCCTCTCGAGGAATTTCCAGAACCAGTAATTTAAAGATAAAATAAAAAAATATATTATGGTTAACAAGTACAAACTTTTACCAAATTTAGGGTTGAGTGCCCTTTCATCCATTATGATAAGTGAAAACGAGGTTTAGCAGCAACAACCTGCAACAAGAGATTCATGCAACCGTCATAAAAATAAATATTACTAAATAACCAGCCTCAGACCCTCAACGTTATTATGCAAATATAGAAGATAATTTTTTAGAAATGAAGATGCTTATGTTGGAACCCAATTTCGGATGAGCTATTTGCCACATTATTTGCATTGATTTCTCTATGTGCTCTGCTTCTTCTCCACCAACAAAAGTAATAACAGCCAAACACGCAAGCAATTGTGTTTCCAGTAAAATGGAAAACAAGAAAAATGCCTGAAATCACATGGATAAAGTGAATGTAAACACATGAAGCGAGCATTGAAACCGGCATTATTTCACGTACTAATGATATTTTAGATAATTCGAGTGTCAATTTAAGAGCTTCTGCTATAGGAGATTTTTTTTTTCTAATTACTTGTTCAATTATGTTTGTCTATGAGATTCAAATTCGAGATCCCTTTCTTGAATTCAAGAACAAATGTATGATAGATAAAAAAATTCGGTATCATAACAATGTATGATTCGGATGAGCTATTTGCCACATTATTTGCATTGATTTCTCTATGTGTTCTGCTTCTTCTCCACCAACAAAAGTAATAACAGCCAAACACGCAAGCAATTGTGTTTCCAGTAAAATAGAAAACAAGAAAAATATCTGAAATCACATGGATAAAGTGAATGTAAACACATGAAGCGAGCATTGAAACCGGCATTATTTCACGTACTAATGATATTTTAGATATTTCGAGTGTCGATTTAAGAGCTTCTGCTATAGGAGATTTTTTTTCTTCTAATTACTTGTTCAATTATGTTTGTCTATGAGATTCAAATTCGAGATCCCTTTCTTGAATTCAAGAACAAATGTATGATAGATAAAAAAATTCGGTATCATAACAATGTATGATTCGGATGAGCTATTTGCCACATTATTTGCATTGATTTCTCTATGTGCTCTGCTTCTTCTCCACCAACAAAAGTAATAACAGCCAAACACGCAAGCAATTGTGTTTCCAGTAAAATAGAAAACAAGAAAAATATCTGAAATCACATGGATAAAGTGAATGTAAACACATGAAGCGAGCATTGAAACCGGCATTATTTCACGTACTAATGATATTTTAGATATTTCGAGTGTCGATTTAAGAGCTTCTGCTATAGGAGATTTTTTTTCTTCTAATTACTTGTTCAATTATGTTTGTCTATGAGATTCAAATTCGAGATCCCTTTCTTGAATTCAAGAACAAATGTATGATAGATAAAAAAATTCGGTATCATAACAATGTATGATTCGGATGAGCTATTTGCCACATTATTTGCATTGATTTCTCTATGTGCTCTGCTTCTTCTCCACCAACAAAAGTAATAACAGCCAAACACGCAAGCAATTGTGTTTCCAGTAAAATAGAAAACAAGAAAAATGTCTGAAATCACATGGATAAAGTGAATGTAAACACATGAAGCGAGCATTGAAACCGGCATTATTTCACGTACTAATGATATTTTAGATATTTCGAGTGTCGATTTAAGAGCTTCTGCTATAGTAGATTTTTTTTTTCTAATTACTTGTTCAATTATGTTTGTCTATGAGATTCAAATTCGAGATCCCTTTCTTGAATTCAAGAACAAATGTATGATAGATAAAAAAATTCGGTATCATAACAATGTATGATTCGGATGAGCTATTTGCCACATTATTTGCATTGATTTCTCTATGTGCTCTGCTTCTTCTCCACCAACAAAAGTAATAACAGCCAAACACGCAAGCAATTGTGTTTCCAGTAAAATAGAAAACAAGAAAAATGTCTGAAATCACATGGATAAAGTGAATGTAAACACATGAAGCGAGCATTGAAACCGGCATTATTTCACGTACTAATGATATTTTAGATATTTCGAGTGTCGATTTAAGAGCTTCTGCTATAGGAGATTTTTTTTTTCTAATTACTTGTTCAATTATGTTTGTCTATGAGATTCAAATTCGAGATCCCTTTCTTGAATTCAAGAACAAATGTATGATAGATAAAAAAATTCGGTATCATAACAATGTATGATTCGGATGAGCTATTTGCCACATTATTTGCATTGATTTCTCTATGTGCTCTGCTTCTTCTCCACCAACAAAAGTAATAACAGCCAAACACGCAAGCAATTGTGTTTCCAGTAAAATAGAAAACAAGAAAAATGCCTGAAATCACATGGATAAAGTGAATGTAAACACATGAAGCGAGCATTGAAACCGGCATTATTTCACGTACTAATGATATTTTAGATATTTCGAGTGTCGATTTAAGAGCTTCTGCTATAGGAGATTTTTTTTTTCTAATTACTTGTTCAATTATGTTTGTCTATGAGATTCAAATTCGAGATCCCTTTCTTGAATTCAAGAACAAATGTATGATAGATAAAAAAATTCGGTATCATAACAATGTATGATCCTTAAAATAAAAATTCCGAAATTGGTTGTCCAGGACGCCTAATTTAATAATTCGAAATCTAATAAATTATCTCAATACTGAAGCGCAGAGGATTAGGGAGATGATTCATAGAGGTCGCGATGAAGAGGAGGTCGGGTGATGAGGAGGTGGCCGGGGCAAGTGAGATGGTGGGGAGGAGATGCGGAGGGAGTTCACGTTAATTTAGGTTAATTATTAAGGTTTTAAGCGATAAAGCTGAAGTGCAGAGGAATAGGCATGAAGCTGGTCCCCCACCCGACCACGACAGAGGGCGGCTGCTGGTTAGGCCCAAGGGAATGTTGCGCCTGCTGGTCTGCAGTTGCCTGCTGGCTTCCAGTTGCAGATCCACGCTGGTTGCCGGTCACCCCCTTCCCCGACCACGACAATCTGAATTTTGTTGTCGGTCTGATTTTTTCGCTGCTCATTTTCTTGAGAAGACGACAGAAGCCCAAGCAATTTTCGAATGGCTGCCATTGGGGGAGGGGGGGGGGAGAGAGAGAGAGAGAGAGAGAGAGAAAGAGAGAGAGAGAGAGGTAGCGTGAGAGAGGGGTAGCGTGAGAGAGTCAATAAACATGAGAATTTTCACTTCTGTTAGGCCACTTACTACGGCTATGTCGAGGGGTGTCGAGTGGGCTATGTCGAGCGCCTAGACACACCCCCCACTCGACATAGCCCTATGTCGAGGCCATAGTGGCCACTCGACACACCCCTACGTCGAGGGGTGTGTCGATGGTGGAGTCGATTTTTCGACACTCCACTCGACTCCATGCTGATGCAATATGGGGACACTTGTCGTGTCCCCATTGATCCCCTTTTTTTTTTATTAAAAATTTAATCACCCACTTATTAAAATCACGTTTCCCAGTGCTTAGACCTAGGTCTTACTCAACCCCATTGTAGTGGGAAAATCAACCTATGTCTAACTAAATACCACCAATCATTAAAATCACGTTTCCCCGTGCTTCAACCTACGTCTAACTAAATACCCGTAGTGAATGCTCTTATCACTTATAAATAAAGGTTTTATTAGGGTTTTGGATTTGACTGCAACTTTCGAAAAAGAACGTTGTTTCACTTTTTAGTTCTACTTTGATTCGATATCTTTTCCTTGAAAATATAGAAAAGTTGTACTTTAGAATCTTGCTCATTGTCAGTGCAAAAAGGTTGCAGTGAGTTGTACAGGGGAGTGATCAAGTGCAATAGATAAAACTGATGGTTATTGCTCAATACCTTTACAATTTTTAATTCAAAATCGACTGGGTGTGGAGTCTAACAGCAGAATGTCTATACTTCTTAAGTTTGTAGTACTTCGTAACATTAGAAATGTTGTGTTAATAGTCGTTCTTATACCGCACTAGGAATTTTAGATCTTAACACTAAATTCATTTCCAGCTCTAGCTGCCAGGAAATGTTTAAGTTTTAGATTATAAAACTTATATGTTGCAACGCATTGATTTTGTTTTCCTTGGGATAATGAAATTCTTTCCCTTAAAAAAAACGATGATAAAATGCGTTGAAGTTAACATTTATAGTTGATTATGATATTAGTTAAACTAAATTTTATAAGTGAAAGATTTGAGGAAATTTTACCAGCGATAAATTTCTTGTGCTCAAACATTGAGCAAAGAATAATGTTATATTTTTTTGTGCATAATAAGTGATTGGTTAAGGTACTATAAGACTATTTTTAGTGAGATGCCTTGTGTTCAATTCTGCTTACGTGCAGGGTAATGTATCCCAACTTTTTGTAGTGGTGTAGTGGTCCGATCTGCGTACGGTGTAGTGGTTTATATTTGTATATATGGTGTAGAGATTGCACCTATATGGTGGTGTAGTGCTTTATTAGACAGTATATATAAATTATCTCAAAACAAATATTAATATTTTCCACACAATAAAAAAATGTGATATATTATTTTGCTAAGTTTTTTTCCGACACATGAATATTTGGAAAGATAAATATATTAATATTAATTGTTTCAGTGCATGTAAGCAAGATAGATAGAATATTAGTATTCGTTAACGCTCCTATTTCTCGAAAAGTTTCAGTAGAGTGTTGGTATTCATTAAAGTAAATCTTTATATTTCATTCTATTATTATTTGATTTATTTCGGTATTGCATGGGTAGAATATTTAGTTACATTTAAATTTTCATTGAATATTTGTTTTCTGAGTTTTAACCTCGTCATATTAATTTTTTTAATTTATATATATATATATATATATATATATTATTTTATGGAATCAAACAATATTTAGTAAATTTTGTCTCATATAAATTTTAAAATATTCCACTTATAATATGGGTTGTAAAATATGTTAATATCATTATTAACTACTAGATAGAAAATTTTACCTCTACAATGAGTCATTCTTATTTAATTTAAATTAAATTTTAAATAAGACCTCAAAATCTAGATTTATGTACTGAAACTTCTTACTTGAGAGAGTGAGTTTTTAGATTGCAGTGCAAGTGACAGACGTTGTGATTGGAGGTCAAAACGGTCATGTTACTATATTTATTACATAGGATAGTCATGGTAAAGATTTGAATATCATTGTTTCACGTACTTACGTATTGGAGGTCAAAACGGTCATGTCATTATATTTATTACAGATGATAGTTATGGTAAAGATTTTGAAGATCATTGTTTCACGTACTTGTTGTACGTACAAGAGATAACGTTGATGATATTTCATATTTAAAGTACCTTTACATACTTTCTCCTACGTTAGAAGTCGTTGATAAAGATTGGAGTACATGATTTCTTTGAATTCATCAGTTGATCAATAATATTTGAATTCTGATAACACATCAAATCGTACTTAGAATTCAAATTTGTTGGAAGATATATACACGTCTGAATTCTTGAACTTCATACGCCTAATCCTCTGCGCTTGCAGTTTTAACTATCTCAATACTAATTTATCTATCTATTATTAACAATAAAAGATATATAATTAATTTGAGTTCAAGTTAAGGCACTGACCATTACATATCATAAATACCGAATCCATAAAATTAGATTGAAAGATGTATTGATAAGGTAAGTTTGACTTCATCAATGAATTAATTTATTTTCTTTAACTAAAATATGTTTATTATATCATATTATGTTGTTACCCTTAATGTTGATATAACAAAGCTCTTTGTATATTAGTACATATATATTAAATAAATATACACTTTATTCAAATTTTAATTTTGCATCCAAACTATCAATTTGGCATATAAATTTTCAGAGAAAGTTCCCTTGATTACTTACAATTAGAGCTCGTTTGGTAGGCGTGATTAGAGTGTATAATATGTCTATGACACCCTAATATGTTGTTTGGTACAAAGTACATATCCCAGTATAATTTTTAGGCCCGTATGAATTATACTTATTTTTGTTGTTATGCATAACACCTCTGAGGTGGTATAAATAATACTGCAACTAAATATAACATAAATTTACCATAATTATTATTTTTGCAGAGAATTTAATACTTCATACCAAACGCAATATTAATTTTTATAAATACAAAATATTTTTGTCAAACATATCACATTTTATCACATGCTCCGTAGCAAACGAGCCCTTAAAGTATATGTATGAATAGCACGAAATTCAATAAAAGTCGATCAATTAACTTAACAAACAACAAATAGTTTGAGCTATATAAATAATTAAATAAATCAATATACTGACACATAAATTATACAAACAACTAATGAAAATCATACCACTTACAATAAAAATAAAGAATTGAATACCTTCCCTTCTTCACCCTTTGAGCTAATCCTATGGCCATGAGCAAATAGATTTTAAATTTTCGTTAATTACCAAAGTCAAAATGAGCATAATAAACTAATAGAAGTCAACTCTATCTAGGGTCCTAAAATATAATTACAAAAAATTGCATGGGCCAGATTGCAAAAAAGAAAGAATAGTCTCCGTTTCGTTATATTCCTTTTACCCGCTCTTTCCCTCTCCTCTTTATTCATGAAACTCAGCGTCTCCACCTCCACCACCTTAATCAAATCTCATTTCTGCAAACCCTAATAATCCAACCCTAATTCCGCTCTCCGATTTCAATCGAACAACATGTCCCGTCGCGCCATCCCGATCGTCAGGAACCTCCTCTCCGCCCGATCCACGGCGGCGGCGACGCGATCCGTCACCTACATGCCCCGCCCCGGCGACGGATCGCCGCGCCCCGTCACTCTGATCCCCGGCGACGGCGTCGGCCCGCTCGTCACCGGCGCGGTCGAACAGGTCATGGAGGCGATGCACGCGCCCGTGGTTTTCGAGAAGTTCGACGTGAAGGGCGATATGAAGAGCGTGCCGCCGGAGGTGCTCGAATCGATTAAGAAGAATAAGGTGTGTCTGAAAGGAGGACTGAGGACTCCGGTGGGCGGAGGCGTCAGCTCTCTGAATATGTTTTTGAGGAGGGAGCTCGATCTCTATGCCTCGCTCGTCCATTGCTTTAATCTGCCGGGCCTCCCCACGCGCCACGAGAATGTCGACATCGTCGTGATCCGGGAGAATACCGAGGGCGAGTACGCCGGTCTCGAGCATGAGGTTGTTCCCGGTGTAGTTGAAAGCCTCAAGGTATTTCTTACATTTGTATTTTGTGTGTATGTTTCCTAAAGTGTTAAATAAGCTGTGCTTTTAGCTAATGGATGCATGGGATAATGTTGAAATTGAAGGACCTCATATTTCAGTTTCTTGAACGTGTAATGATCTCTGTAGGAATAGGCTTCGATTCCGGTGGTGATGATCAATTGATCATCATCATGTAGTTATCATGTAGTTAGCAAGAAGGGAAAAGGTAGAGTAGCTGGAAGATCTTGTAGGGGTTGAATGGTTGAGCTTCAGCATTGGAATACAAATTATGTATGAAGGAAATCATCTAACTGATCATAGTCTTGGGATCTTTTTGATATTTTGAGCCATTCAAATTTGAAACTGGCCATCTAAGGCATGAAGTTCTGGTTGGAGACTTACTTTGGAAAATCTGTTCTTAGATCATGTTGGTTAGAGCATGCATATCGCTTAAGCCTAGCGTTAGATGACTGGCAGTGTAATAATAAGCACCATTATTATTTTGTTCATTGTAAGAAGCTGTTGGATTACATACTAATACAAAGATATGGCCAGGGCATGGATCAGATATGTTTTCCTTTTGTCATGGCTTTGGGCTCCATGCTTTCTAGTCATATTCCATTCTTAATCTTATCCGTCCTTACTAAGTTTTCCAAAATATTTCTTCTCCTTGACCCTTTGTCACCATCTAACTCCTTACAACTTCATTTAGTCGACCCAGTTTTTCTATTGAATTGCTATACTGTCCTTGTGCATTACGATATTCTTCTAAAATGGCATTAGCATGTCCTTTCTCCATGCTAAAAGAAATTATAGACGCGCTTGCAGCTGCTGCTCCCTCCCTGCCTAGTGCAACTCCGAATTTAATGTGATAGTCACCAGCAAGATAACTTGACTAACTTTCTTCCTGAGTTCAAAAAAGGAAGCCTTCTGTTGTATGCTTTGGAGGCAAAATTAGACTGTACATTTTCTTCTTGATATAAGGCAATCATATCTGCTGTTAGACTATTTGAGAAATGAGCTGGTCTTTCTGTTTCTTACTTTGCCAAATTGCTAGGTGATAACAAAGTTCTGCTCAGAACGAATTGCAAAATATGCATTTGAGTATGCATATCTGAACAACCGGAAGAAAGTGACAGCTGTACACAAAGCAAATATCATGAAACTTGCTGATGGTCTATTTTTAGAATCCTGTCGTGAAATCGCTAGCAGATATCCTGGCATCGAGTACAATGAGATGATTGTGGATAACTGCTCGATGCAACTTGTTTCCAAGCCAGAGCAATTTGATGTGATGGTAAGCGTATATAGGAATTTGGTTCCCTTCCTTTTCCATTTCAATTTGTGCTGCAAGTTGGGTAAGGGTGCATGAAGGTTTTCACTCTTGGCCTTAAATGGATACTGTCAACAGCTCATTACTGAGATAAGTTTATGTTTTCAGGTAACTCCAAACCTGTATGGGAATCTGGTCGCAAATACGGCTGCTGGTATAGCAGGCGGCACTGGTTTCATGCCTGGTGGTATGTGTCATAAATAATTTTGAGCACTTTTTTCCCTTTCAAATTGGATCAAATATAAACTCATGTTTCTTGACTAGAAGAGCAGGAAAACCTTGTTCACTGAGAATTTTATTTTCTGATAAACTGTGTCTATGCTCTACTCATGATGTGTCTTTTGCATGTTGTTGATGCCATAGCCTGTTCGAGCATTGAGGTTTCATAATCTGCGTCTGATTTCAGGAAATGTGGGCGCTGATCATGCCATTTTCGAGCAAGGTGCTTCTGCAGGGAATGTAGGAAATGACAAATTACTGGTGCAAAAGAAGGCTAACCCGGTGGCTTTGCTTCTTTCATCGGCTATGATGCTGAGACACCTGCAATTTCCTTCATTTGCTGACCGGTTAGAGACTGCAGTGAAGCGCGTAATAGAAGAAGGTAAATGTCCGACCAAAGATCTTGGAGGGGACTGTACTACCCAGGAAGTTGTGGATGCTGTCCTCGCGAATCTGGAATGAGTATTCCTTCTGATGGCGACGAAACCGCCCAGATTTCTGGAATTTCTTTTGCTCTTTGGTAGCAAATTCTTTTTTAGCAACAAAATTCTTGTAGTTATTTTGCTTTACCTACTTTGATAGTTGAGTTTAATCGTTTCGAGGCAAATAATAAGAGGATCATTTTGATTGATAGGGATAGGGCAAAAGTTGGAATTTTGCACTTGGTATAGTTTTCCAATAATCAAATTTCATTTAATTTTGTTAGCTCATTCAGTTAGATGCAAAGTTTTATTTGAATTTGATAGCAGTGACCACTTTGCCTTTGTCAAAGAGATTAAATTCTGCATTTTTTTTCTCTCATTCAAAACCATGCACGAGACTTTCATCTCACACGGCTCCTAAGTGATTGACTCGGTATAAGATATCACATTGTTCAAGAAACCCTAGGTGATGCCAGAGTAAGGAATCGTCAACAAGAGCGTTCTAGTACGTATATTCTTATCAAAGACTCGTATCATTTGATGATGCCGTGTGAATGGGGTAGAAACATGCGATGATGTGTATGGCTAACTCAATAACGAATGCCTATTTTCGAGTTGAAGATGCACGCCATTACAGCTCGTTCGGGCACGTCACATTCGACTCCGGAGTCGTCACATCGGGGTGGAAATTCAAACAAAAAGAGGATCTTCTCAAGAACAGTTTGAGCCAGCCATACAGACCAATGGATTATGCTTAAAACATTATTTTTTTTAGTTTTCTCTGAATCGAATCTAAAACGTTATTTACTCTGAATCTAATCAAAAATAGACACTGTACACTTTCCAGAAGAAGGAAAACTGCATCTACATCAACGGAATGCATCACAAGAGAGTGAACCTCAACCTCCAAACATTCGAAAAACGGGTTGACGGAAGTCCTACTGTTCTTCCATGGCTCCATAAGTTGTAAAGGATGCTGAATCTTTGAGATCCTTCACTTCTCATATTCTCATCCTACAAGCTGAAAATCGAACAAGATTTGAGAATTTGCAAAAAGCTACACATCACAACAAAATCGTGCAGTAGGCTAAATCTAATCACGGAGAACAATTCAACAGACGCCGTTTAACTCAACAGAAAAATCATACCTTGACTTTGTTAACATCGCTGTGGAGGAACCACCAGGGGCCATCACGTTGTGATAATCTGAAAAACGACGACATACGAATTAAAATTAATACCGTTGCAGTGTTCACTTCCAAACTTGAAAATCTTATCTAGAAAATCGAGATCAAGTTCAAGAGAGAGAGAGAGAGAAGTGTTAGGAATGTGTAGTTTACCTGATGAATCCAGCCGTTGTTCTTAGTGCCATCAAGAGAGTCAGGCCAAACCAAACACCGGGAAGACCGAAAACTTTAGGAGCATATAACAAAACCATAGAAGAAATTGCACCAGACACCATCTACATTATAAATTCGACATATATATTAACGATTTGCTAATGTCGAGTCATATAATGTGAGAGAACACGTATAATGTTACCATCGAGATTGCAGCATAACGGAAGTCTGAGACGCCATAATAGAGACCATCTAAGATGAAAGCTAGAGCATTTATAGGTTGGCTGGCACAGACAAACTGCAACGTTACATGAAACGAGATAAGTAACATTACCATGAACAAGAACGACATTAACTAACTTCTCGTGCATACTGGTTTTTACTTACCAGCAGACCAGTTCTAACAACTCTCAAGACTTCAACATCCTTGGTGAATATCGGAGCCAACGAACTAAATGAAACACCCAGTATTACGGCCAAGGAAACACCGGTGATAAAACCAATCTATAAAAGCAAAACGTGATATAAGATAATCGATCATGAACAAGAAGAACGACAACCTCGTTTCTGAATGCAACAGAAAGAAATAAAGATAACCATAGCCGTAATAAGTACCTTCAGTACGAACTGAGTAACATCCTTCACGCTAGCATAATCTTCTTTCGATATATAACTGGCAACCAAGGCCTGAGAAAACCAAAATTTAAGACGACGAGCAAAAACAGCATAAGCCATGAAACGGAAATGCAAGAAAAAATAAAGTGTTTATCACCTGTGCTGCTGCACCAAGTGAATCGGTAAGTAGTGATACAGCAAGCCAAACTTGTGAGCAAATCTGATGAGCAGCCATAGCTACCGGTCCCAGACGAGCCGCCATGGATGTACCGAGTGTCATAGTCAGAAGAACAGCAAGAGTCCTCCCAATTAGGAAACCACCTAATCCCCCAAAACACGTCAAAACAAGATTCTAGAGAAAGAAAGGAAGAGCATTCGAAGAACCAACCAGCTTACCCGATTTCAGATAATTTCCAAACTGCAATTCTCCAAGCCTTGGAGGCAATAATACTACTTTCTTGTTAAGTTTCCATATCATTGAGAAGGTGACAATGTATCTGCCACGATGAACGAGGGACACATAAACAAATCTTAGAAGCTAGAAACAAGGTTACCAAGTGAAGTAAAAGCAAGGGAGAAGCCAAGACGAATACATACTGAGAGATTACTGTGGAAATTGCAGCTCCATTGACACCCAACTTGAAATAATACATAAACAAAGGGAAGAGGAATATAGCTGTAAAATTTCCAAATCCTGCAGGTCAAGGTTACATCATCTTAAATGGGGCCCGGTTTTTCTTCAAATAGGAATCGATTATTATTTAGAAAAATGATAAAAATTCAATGTATAGAGGTACGAGTTCGAAACCTGGAGACCTTACCTAAACAGAATACGGGTGTCGTTGTATCCTTGAAGCCACGAAAAATGCCTTGAAGGGCCAACGAAACAACAAAAGCAGGAGCACCTAGGGCCCTGAGGATAAGAAATCGCTGTGCAGGAACACGCATTGGAGAAGCCTGTAACAACAATAACGATTAAATTTTGATAAAAATGGTACTTCTACATACATGACAGCAACAAATTAAATGCAGTGCCATCTTTTAGATTCAGATGATTCACAAGGAGGCAAACAGCAAAAGAAGCGTGTTAAATGCGATACGAGGAGATGAAATCTAGGCATACACTGCATTTAAGTACCATACCTGCGATATGCCCATCAAACTGAGAAGAGGTCCAGATCCCAAAACAAGGGCAGTAGCTTCAAAGATGCCGATGCAAACAGCTAAAAACAAAGCTGTTGATACTGACGATAGCTGCAGCTTTTCTGCTGCATCGTTGGAAGATCAACCATTGCTAAGTTTCTACTTACATGACTAAATTACGTGTAACATAAATATCTATATACCTGACGTAGAGGGTTTGCTCGCATTCTTTGCAAGGTCTTCAGCCACAAAAGAAGTAGCAACACTGAGGAGTGGAATATTGAATAGCTTCGAAATTATGTTGAAAAGTGATATCGAGACACCAGCAGAACCCAACTCCACCGAACCTGAATAATTCCGGAAAAAAAAACAATAAGGGGGAGAGACATGAAGAAGAAGAAAAACAAATGAAAAAAGTGAAATTTAGCTTTTAATATCAAGTTTATTATAGGCTAAAAATAGTGAAAAATACAGATATTCGCTACCAAGGTTTCATTCATGAGAGCTACAACTTTTTCAGCTTTTCGACAGGGCAAAGTAAAAACCTAAGAAGGCATTGTTAACTTAAGTCGCTGAACCACGTGAATCGAATGCGTTCTAATTCAGGGAATTTATAACTTAACTCAATTTAGTTAGTACAAAATAGCAAAGCAGAAGTCAGAGCTCCAAAAAATCAATTTACAAAGAAAACCGAGTCGATCTTACCCAACCGGCCAATATACGCAGTCTCCAACAGTTGCACAACTGGATCAATTGCCTGCCCACCAAATGCTGGCAAAGCCAACATCACAACCTCGCGCCTAACATCTTTTGCAGCGCTATCAGCACGAGCTTCCCTCTTGTCATTAATTTCACTTATTTGAGAAGAGACAGTCCCATTCAATTCACTGCAAACAAAGAGAATTCATCTAAACTAACTTCTCAACACATAATACAGTCAACTAATGATCACACATTCATATTTTGAGATTTTTTATCTGATCCTGCAGCAAACAAACATTTTCAAGAAAGTAATCTTATTACACAAAACCGAATTTTCACAGCATGAAAATTTTAGCTCAAGTAACCAACAATTCAATGCTACACTATCATGCACGCAAAGACTCTTTTTTCCTCTAGATAAGATTTAAAAAAAAAAAAAAAAAAAAAAAAAAAAAAAAAAAAAAAGAAAGCCCATACTTAGATTCTTCAGTTGGGAGTGAGGGATGAGATTCTTGTTTGAGAGCAACAGTCTCCTCCACATCATCAGACTCCACACTGCAATCCGAACTTAACTGACAATTCAATCTTGAAAAAACCGCCTTCCTCCGCCGCGGAATTGGACATGGCAGCAACAGTTTAGCCCTCTCCAAAGACAGAGAGCCCGCGGCGGCGCCACCACCAAAACTTCTCCTTTTCCCCAGAAAACACCGAAACCCTTTACAGTTTGGCGCGAGAAAATACAATTTGCCGCTTTTGTTCGTCAAGCCGCGAGAAACCGCGGCGCCACCGGCGAGTTGCGCCGCCGACATGTTTATCAATGCACTCGAGAATCCTTCTTCTGACAATAGGGAATGAAAGGGAAATTAAGCTGCGGAATCAGACAACATGTGATACAACTAGACTAGTCCCACGTATATTCCGAATGTTTCGTATTTATGAAATTAAGAATGATGACAAAAACAAGAGAAAGAAATTAAGAAACCAAAAACGATAACAAAAAGGCGGTTCTTTTCTGACCTTTTATTATCCAATAACTGAAAATAGAAAGAGGTTTGAGAGCAAGACGAAGAAGATGCACAGAATTTCGGAGAGAGAGCATTAAATTATTCGATCGAGTCCGAGGTAACTTAAATTGCCTCGACCGCTCACCGACATCGCGGGTTATTATTGTTACTTCTAATCATGAAAGGATACGAATCCCTTCCAAAAAAAGAAAAAACAAAAAAGGATACAAATCTTATTTTATTTAGGATTATCTTTGTTTTTGTCTCCAAATCAGTCGGCCCACTACTAAAATATTTGCTTCCGAATTGATGGGATATGAATAAATGAAATAAAAATCGCATCTTTTTTCTAGTGCCTAAAAAAAAATTAGTGCTGAAACAGATAATTTTAATCATCTTTCAATTAGTTTCATATTTTGTCAAGAAAAAACCAAAAAAAAGTTGAAATTGTACATGGTATTTGAAATTTTGAATTCATATATCATCAAACTCAAAATGATTATTTAAGTCCAGCCTCAATAACAACAACAGCAGCAGCAGCAGAGAGAGTGACTACAACAAAACCAAAGGAGAAAAGCAAACTCAAATTACAAGAATACTAACATTACAATTTCCTAGTGTTTCCTGTCCATACAATTGAATACGAGTTTCAATATACAAATCCCAGCAACTTATTACACCACTGTCCTAACTCCCAATGATCCAACAACTGCATTGCCACGAAACTCGAGGAACGAGACAGTAACGGAGCTCGTCCATCTAATAACTACATCGCCATTTCACTCGACAAAAGCATGCAAAGCATCACAGCATGGATGAAAATCGCGAATCCATTCCATCTCCAACCTTGCAAGCTCGTTGCAGACGATCCCGGACTAGGAGCTGCTGTAGCCAAAAATCACGAAAGAAAAATTCGAGTGAGTCTCAACCATATTACTCCTTGTGAATAATACGAGAATCGAATATCACTCACCGGGGCATGTTGACACAGTGTCGACCATTGTTTGAATCGTTGGGTTGTCACCAGCGTAGGAACAGGTGGTGGTATTACAGCCTGAAGTTGTTGTGTTTCCAAGCAAGAGATTTCCCGGACCCTCACATTGGATTAAGGGGCACGATGAATTAATCCCAGCAGGTTCACATTGTAACCTTAACGAATAACCAGAATGTGAGAAGGTATGTCAAGAATCAGACAGGTTAAGAGGTTTTAGCGATTCTGCTATAGAGTTTAGAAAGAGATCTCCACTTACATCGAGTTCATTGCAAAATCACACTTGCACTTTACACAAGTATTAGCAGTGACGACGTAGGTGTTGTTTGGAACGAGCAAAGGGTAGTCCGACGAGGTGTTGGATACCTTTGAGGAACAAGCTGTAGTAGGAAAGGACACAGATCAAATATCAGATACTCCAAACTAAAGATCCATATACTAAACTTTTCAAGAAAAACTATAATATTCAAGAAATTTAACCACTGGAATCTCTCGAGCAATTTATGAAGGATTCAAAAAGCTACAAAGCAGTATTCTTGTTTGCACATAACTAATTAAGTGGAACTATAAGGTACCATCAAAATCCGGAAAGAAAACCAGTATGGTTTTCAAGCAGCTAATCAGCAATTCCTTGAATTTTTGTTTTCCAGAAAGCATTTCCTCGCGATAACAGTTAAAACTACCAAATCATGAAGGAGATTATTGACGTTTGCATACTAATAGCTGTAAACAACTTATAGAGAAAGAAGGACCTAAATCAAACACTTTGAAGAAAGACCCTAGCCTTCCCAAACTCCTTCAGTTGAGGGAGCAAACCATCAAAAGCAAAAGCTCATCGTGTCATTGTAATTCAGAACTACGTATATGTCCGAAACAAATTTGACAAATGAAAAGTAGCTAGCTGTTCCTCAAGATGGTCCTATTAAGTCCTAAATTGATGCGATTTATGACTCAACATCAAGTGCCCTCAAAATGGTGGTTCAAAAGGGTTCAAGAAAATGAAAGGTAAGGAAAAACTCTTACAACCTTAGAAAAATGATCGAACCTAAAGCCGACAAAGTTAATAAAAATTAAATCTTTTTTATGTTTCCAGCAATCCCTACTTTGTCAAACATGAAGCCCACATCCACCAGCAAGATGGTCTCATTAAGTTCTAAATTGATGCGATTTATGACTTAACATCAAGTGCCCTCAAAATGGTGGTACAAAAGGGTTCAAGAAAATGAAAGGTAAGGCAAAACTCTTACAATCTTAGAAAAATGATTGAACCTAAAGCTGACAAAGTTAATAAAAATTAAATCTTTTTTATGTTTCAAGCAATCCCTACTTTGTCAAACATGAAGCCCACATCCACCAACAACTACTTTCACATTCTGTGCTCAAAAGGTGAATTCTTTAATGGATAAAGTTTCTAACAGTTAAATCTTTCTCGCTATAAATTTTGGAGTAAAGACAAACTAACTCTCTGAATCAGGACAAGAAAGTAAACAAATTTTCTAATTACAAGGCAACAAATCCAAACAATTGTAATAAATATCTCATCAGATTAGTGTGTGTGTGTGTGTGTGTGTGTGAGAAATAATAGTAATTTTGATTAGTTACCTCTAAGAGGAACATCAATAACATAATCAGCCATGAGGTCTTGAGGGCCAGTCAAATTATTGAGCTGCAACAATGTCGCCGCAGATGTATTATACTGTTGAGCTATTCCCTCCACGGAGCTGCCCTTCGGCACCAGGTAGCCGTAGTGAACCGCCGGCTCCCCGCCGACGTCGTCGCAGCTGCAAGGCAGCGGGATCGACAGATTCTGCCCCACGTCGATCTTGTTAGCATCGGCAATATTGTTGGCGGCCTGAATTTCTGCTACGGTGACGAGGTTGGAGAAAACCTCCGCCGCTATGTGGTAGAGGCCGTCTTCCGGCACCACCGTGTAGACGGGGCGGCCGTAGGAAACTCCGGTGCCGTTCCTGCAGATGCAGGGGAAGGGGATCTTCATAGTCTGATTCGCGGCGACGGCGTAGGTGCCGGTGGTGTTGAGGGGGAGGTTGTTGGCGCCGAGGATGTCCCGGAGGTGGACGACGGTGAAGAGGGTCTTGATGGCGGTGAGGGTGGTGCGGTTGGGGGAGAGGTAGTCAACGACGCCATGGCAGGTGGCGCCGGCGGAGCTGCAGCGGAAGGTTTTTGCGGAGGCGGGAATGGTGATGATGAAGAGTAGTAGTAGAATTGAGAGTGGTGCTAGCTTCTTGCAAGAGGAAGAGGCCATTTTGCTGGGATTGAGCTGCTTCAAATGTTGAGGAGGTTTTTAAAGCGGTGGAAAAATTGTGAAGGAGGGCGTTGACGGCGGGATGCGGCGGCGGTGGGAAATGGAGAAAAATTACAGAGGGTGGAATGGGAGGATAGAGATGGGAGTGGAAAGTGGAGCCAACAAAATGTGAGGGAAAATTTCCATTTTGACTCCAAATTTTCAATTTATGGTCAATAAATGTAATGGTACTATTTCATTTTATTTTATTTTAATTTAATTATTTGAATTTTGAATAATGTTTGTTACCGTCTTGTTTCAAGTATTGCGTGTGGGACGGATCGAATTGGTCTTCTAGTTCAAAATTTATACTCCCTACATCCCCACATTATCAATTTATTGCATGTGGGACGGATCGAATTGCCGTCTTATTTCAAGTATTCATCTTATATCACTTTAAAATTATTTTATATTATTTGAGAGCGGCGTAGAGGAGAGATCTTTACTATGGGGATATCAATAATATTCCGATTTGGCGTATGACTACCAAATTTAGCTCAACTGGGCTTCTAGGCAAGCAAAGGCGAATCAGTCAGTAGGGAGGCCTATATTGAATATAAATTACTACTGAAGTAAGGAACGAACGGAACGGTAGGGGCACTCCCGTGTAACACCGAAATGGGTTCGCGAAAGCCGGGCTTATTTAATACATTTCCGCGGGTCATGCTAAATCCAACTGCAAAGGAATCAACAAGTCCCAACTCGGTTGACCAGGGATCAAATAGGAAAGGATACTCTGAATCATAGAACTATAATGAAATATACGATCAACCAACATTTATCAAATTTGAAAAAGAGTCAGAAGATCGAAAGACTTCCGCTTTAGTGAACGTGTCCATAACTTTCTCATGGATTCATACACGGGAAGCCCACTCATTTGGCATTGTGCGGCTTCCTTAATTGCACTAGCGCACTCAGGTGAGCAACAAGCCGTTGGTTGAACCAATAGGGGCTCTGGCAGAAGTATATTACATCAAAATCACTTTATATCATTATATCAATTAAAAAATATTTTATATCACTTTATTAATTACACTAATCACATTTTTTATATCTAATCGTTTTTTTAATCTCTGTGCCGGGAGTAAATGAGACAAGTAATGTGGGACGGAGGAAGTATATTAGTGATAAATTAATTGAATTTTATTTACACATTATAAAAAGAATTAATATTTTAACAATTTGTATCGAGAATAAAAGGTAAATAGAAGGTTTAGAATATTTTTCATAGAATTCTAAAATGTGAAATTTATTTGAAAATAATTTTCACTTTAATATTATTTATTTAAAATCAGATGGAGTGTACTGTGTGATATGTATTCGGATACAAACTTTTATTTTAAATTACTCTCTCCGACCCATTCATATTTTCATCATTTCATTATTTAGGTGTCTCACTTATATTGTCATTCTTCTATTATTTAGACGTCTCACTCATAATCTTCTAAATAAGGAAAATTTTAATTCTTTAAAATCTTTCAAAAGTGATAAGACCTATCTACTTTCTATATTTTTACCTTTATTCTTAATTTCCGTCACGAACAGTAATATAACAATATCAATAGATGGGGAGTACGTATTTAGATTATTATTTATGTAACTATTAAGCAACATGTCGCATGCTCATGTTTTGAATAATATTTGAAAGGAGGAATCTAATCTTTATGATTTGAAAATTAAAAGCATAGCTATTGAATGTGGAGAATGAAGAAGAAATGGTGGGAAATGTGTAGCTAGTCCAAGTGAGTGCGAACAAGACTTTGTCTTGGAGTTGGAAGTTGGGAAAATTATTAAATTTATGTGGTAGTTATTTTCACGCGCCAAAAAAGTCTTGGCTTCGGCCGATATTTTATTTTATTTTATTTTTTTTGAATGGGAAAATGTATTCAAATTAAAAAGAATCCAAATGTGTAATCTCCTCCATTCAAATTGGAAAATAATTAATTCAAGTAAAATGATTTAAATAATACACAGCATACTGAGTGAGAATATATACTACTCCCTCCATCTACAAAATGGTTGTCACATTATGGTCGACACGGGTTTTAAGAAAATGGTAGGTAGTAGTGAATTATATTGAATATTATTGTGAGTGGAGTAAGGGTCCCACAATAAATGTGAGTGGAGTAGCAAAAGTGGCAACCAATTTATGAACAAACTTAAGTTGCAAAAGTGGCAACCATTTCGTGGACGGAGGGAGTATTTTATTGACGATTCTAAAAATATGAAAAAAAAATAATCAAAATACCTTTTATTGCCATGTCACAAAATATTTCATTAAGGCTTTCCTCGCAATTTCTAAAAATTCCAAATATCATGCTAGTAGCCTCCTAGTGCTAGTACTATATTTTAACGTAAATCAATATTAGTATTATTGACATTATTGTATCATGTTATTTTCGTCTGTTTCGTTGACTTTGATTGGTTGAATTATTTATTATTAAATCCAATGCAAACATCACTCCTTGATTTAAACATAATTGCATACTCGCTAATGTATAATTAATTGTTGTAATTATTATTAAAAAATGATACTGCACATTCAATTGGGCATTGACATGAAAAGATAGTTAAAAGTTCCAATGACTTGCTCTTAATATTTTTGACTTTTCAAAGCTTAAGTAGAATATTGGACTCCTAGTTTCATATTTCGTGATAAATTATCATGATTCCATGAGATTGATTTCATGAATTTCAAAATTGCGACCGAATACCGAATTCAAACATGCAAATGTAATGTGTTCTATGTTTTAAAATCTAAAATCTAAATATATCTACTATTAATTTTGATTTTTATTTTTGTGATTGAAAGTGTGATAAACTATCGACTATGAAAAATATCTATTATTAATTCTAACATGACTTAACTCAATGATTGCATTCACCAACAATAGTACAATATTATTTATTTTTATGGCTACTTAATTCAAATAATATTTCTCCTTTGTCACTCTAAAAAATTCATGTATTAGCAAGTATCAAACACGTATATAACAAATTTGGCGTAGATGTTGTTACGTTAAATTATACACATGCAAGCTTGGAAAATGATATTAGTTGGGCCCCTGTTTAGGCCTTATCAGTTTTGATAAAAACTTACTTGGGCCTTATCAGCTACTTACACAAGTTCATAATCCAAACTTCATATTGGGCCCATATAATTTTAAACAGTTAGTGGGCCGCTTCAGTTTTGTTATTATTATTATTAAAAAAAATTAATGTTTTTACGGGAATTTTTGTTAATCTGCATGAATTTGGCTGAGCTTAAAAATTATTTTAAAATAGCTTTTAAGTTTCTAAACTCTTAATAATAAACAATATATAAATTATTTAAGGATCTTAAAAATTCAGTCAAATACGCATCAATTGCTCTTATTCATACTCACGTGATCATGTAAGAATTTTTATTTTTTTCAATGATTTGCATTACAAATGTATCGCTTAAATGTTAAGAATTTGGGGATCATTTAATAGCATAATTGTAAGGACTAGACTTTAATATTCTAATATTTCATTTCATGTACGTTTGTACTAGCTGACCACAAATTATTTTCATATTTTATTGTAAACATAAGTGTTCTATTTTATATGTTTTGGTCTATTTAGCAAATAAATTGTATGAATAATCCAACTGCGATTACAACTTAAATTATTTTAATATTTTAAATATAAAAAAATTAAAAATATATTAGAAAAGTTTATGGCAATTGTTTTTTTGAGTAGTAAATAGTAATTAATTGTTAAGCTCGATTCCCTTTCGATCGCTCAAAATTATAAATATTATCAATAAGAAAATAAATTAAGCAACATGTATTATATCAGAGATGAATTGATCGGTCACCAGATTTTACAAGGTCTCATATTTCACCACTATTGCCGCCGCCGCTTCCGCCTTCTCTGATTATCTCCTCTTCCTCTTCGCCGCTGTCTTGTTCCTCTCCCCTCCCATCCCCGACCAAAGCAGCCATCGCCACCTCACCCTCAGTACATCGGTATTGCACTTTACTTTACTTATATTTTCCAACTACATTTCGTCTAAATTTATTCTTATTTTTTGGCATTTTTTCCGTGAAGTTCAATAACAGAGTTGGAATTCACATTAATGTTGAGAAGGAAAAACGTTTTCCGCATTAAATTTAAAAACAACTTGAGTTTAAAATCTTAACTAGAGATATCGATCAATTTAATTCGCTAGGCCAAAACTAATAGTGACTACCACTAAATTTGTTGAAACACCGTCACAAAATAAAATTTGAACTACTGATATTTATGGGACAAAACTATCTAGAACGACAATGAACAGTAAGATAGAAAACAATTTCATCAAACACAATAGAGCGCTTTTCTAGAATTCTAAAAGCTTATTTTCTTTTTTAAGCATTAAAAGCTTATTAACCTTGAAAGTTTGATAAGTAACCATTTCACTTATTTCAAAATAATATTTCTCCTTTATCACTCTAGAAAATTCATGTATTAGCAAGTACTTGAGTATCAAACACGTATATAACAAATTTGGCGTAGGTGTTGTTACGTTTACACATGCAAGCTTGGGAAATGATACTCCCTTCGTCCCAGGTTAGTATGGTTACTTTCCTTTTTTAGCCGTCCCTAGTTAGTATGTTGTTTCCATTTGAAGACACGTCTTTTACCTTTTTACCCTTAAAAGTTTAATATATTTACTCCAATAAAGTTTCTTCATCCACTAAAAAATTAACAACACATCATAAGTGGGTCCTTTCCTCCACTTAAACTATCACTACTAAATATTTATCTATTTTTTCTTAAAACTTGTGTACGACCCCCGCACCATACTAACGGGGGACGGAGGGAGTATTAGTTAGGCCCATGTTTGGGCCTTATCAGTTTCAATTAAAACTTATTTGGGCCTTATCAGCTAATTACGGCAAGTTCATATTCCAAACTTCATATTGGGCCCATATAATTTTAAACTGTTAGTGGGTCGCTTCAAATTTTTTTTTATTATTATTATTATTATTATTATTATTATTGTTGTTGTTGTTGTTGTAATGTTTTGAGGGGAATTTTTGTTAATCCATCAATTGCTATTATTCATACTCATGTGATCGTGTAAGAATTTTTATTTTTTGAAATGATGTGCATTACAAAATGTGTCGCTTAAATATTAAGAAGTTGGGAATCATTTAATAGCATAATAAGGACTACATTTTGATATTTTAATATTTCATTTTATGTACGTTTATACTAAAATGCCCACAAATTATTTTCATATTTTATAGTACACATAAGTGTTCTATTTTATATGTTTTGGTCTATTTACCAAATAAATTGTATCAATAATCCAACAATTGCGGCTGCAACTTAAATTGTTTTAATATCTTTAAATATAAACATATTAAAAACCAAAATATATAAACAGATTAGAAAAGTTTATGGCAATTGTTGTCTTGGTAGTAAACAGTAATTAATTGTTAAGCTCGATTCCCTTTGGATCGCCACAATAACGCTAGAATTTCAAACTCTTCTACCTTGATGGAAAGCCTTGTTGCGTTGGTATATATTTTTTCTTTAATTTTTAGTTTACCTACTATCTGTTTTTATATAATAGCTTCCTTATGAATGAATATTCAGGCGAAAGATTTTGTCTCTGATGATGCTGCTGATATTGCTGCAAACTATCAGTCAAAGTTTGCTTCATTTAATGAAGCATTAGGATCTTATTCTCTCTTAAATGACATTAGGAAGAAAATTTCAGTTCATCATAAGGACATGCCTGCTGATAAAGCTTTGCAGCTTGTTGAGATGGTACTATTTGTTAAGATTGTTAATTGTATATTTGGTAAATTGTCATGTCTTTAACTCATTTGCATTTTGTAGCTGGAGAGGTATGGTTGGAATTGAATTAACGACGCCCTTGGCTTAAAGGATATTGCCTTTATTAAGAAGATGGTGGACTTCAATAAATCTCAGCGGGACAAATCAAAAACGGTAAAGATTTCAGACTTTGAAGGTCTATCCACCCTGTCTTTGGGTGATTTATCTAAGTTGTTTCAAGGTTCGGAAGTTGAACCTGGTCAACTTATTCGTCCCAAGAAGAAGGAAGAAACAATATTTCTAGGTTTGTTTGCTGTTGTATTTAATTATGTCTTCATCTTATGTTTTTGTTGTGTCTTCTGCTTATGTTTTTGCTTCTTTTATATGGTTTATAGGAAATTCTTCTATAAATTTGAAGCAGCAACATGTTGGCCAAGATGATGCAGCAATGGTCGTTAAGTTCTCCCTGGCCAAGATTGATTCGTCTTGCTTCACTAATGAGGATGTTGATCTGAATTTTCACTGCTTTTATTTTGGGCACACCTCTTTTGGTGTTCATGTCAATGCTGTGAAATGCATATCTGAATTAGTCTATGCTTATTGGTAAGTGATTATCATCATTGTGTTGTTTTGTGTTTGAACTGTTTATTTGAATTGCTTTGACTTAACTTTGCTGTTTTTGGTGTGTCATCTGTTTCCTTTAATTTTAATCATCTAATTCATATGCAGAAAATTCTGGGGCAAAACTTATTCCCATTTTTGTGACTACTGACCCTGAGAGGGATAGCTTTCTAAAGATCAGCCTTTTCTTGAAAGGTTTATCATTTTAGTTGATCTATCATTTAACTTTACGTTTGTATTGCTTCATTATTTGATCATTAGTAGTGTTAATTGCAGGTTTTCACCCATCTTTCATTGGTCTTAGTGGACCTATGCATAGGGTGAAAAAGTTATCAATGCAGCTGTTCTACTCTATTTGGTCGACCTTAGGGGTTGTCTTGTGAAGGCATTGCGGCTTGATGATCCATGGCTGATGTTTGAAGTGAATGAAGCTGTGAAGAGGACGTGAAGTTTTGAAGATCAGATATTATAGTTTTCAATATAATTGTGATAGGCACCTGCTATATGTTCATTGTCCCGGATAACATAGTTTTCAACCATTTGTTTGTAGTGTATAGAGGATTATATCATATAATTTTCATATAATTTTCGCGGCAGTTACTGTGAATAACATCTCAGAAGCCTTGTTGTTTGGCACAGTGAATAACACATCTCACTGAGTTACTTGTATAACTTTCAACTTTGCTGCTCCTTCATTATTTTATTCTGTTTACTTCATCTAATTATTGTTGTGGAAATGTACTGTCTGATGTTGAAGGACTGAAAGGCTTCACAAATTGTCTTTGTTTGCTTGTGGTTCGTTGCTCGCATTTTGGAACCGAGGTCCCAGAATATGGTACTGAACCTGGACAGCGATGAACGTTGTGAAGAGCAGCCTAACTGCGGTGTAGGGCGGATTCCTTCAGTAGGACCAGTGTTCTTTCAATTTTTTTCACCATATATCTGTCTATTTATAAATTGGGTAGTTAAATCAATAGTTTATAATCGTTTAATCCTATAACCATCGTTTCATGTCTACAATATACTTTTGAAAGAATACTCTAATTTCTTTTTTCTAATATATTCTAAAATTTTACATCCTAATTTTGGAACTCATAAGAATACATGTAGATTTTTAAATATGTTTCTAATTTGTGTGGATAAAAAATGCATCTACTTGTTGCATAAATGCCCAAAAAACTTATATAAGATTCATAACAACTCATAAGGTCTTTAAAAATGTTCCTAGTGCTTATAAGCCCTAAAGCAATAAGATTGAGTGAAACAAGAACTATCTTGTATAATTGCAGCTTGCTTTATAGGTTTTTCATCAGATTTAAAGGTCTCTTAATTTTTCAAAAAAGTTCTGTAAAGTTTACTTATCAATTTAACACAAGCCTCTTTACTAATATAATATTTTAACTCTCACAAACTTGTAATTCATTTGATATTATTCCCTCTTTGTAAGAACAATCTCACATCATAAACATTAATTCTTATATGATCTAAAAAGATTCTCACCTATTTAAATTTATTAAAATAATATAAATCTTTGAGCGTATATTTTAATAGGGTAATGATATTCGGCACACTGTGGCCAGCCACACGAGCTAAAAATGGTAATATATATTTTTAAAATGGAAATATACCCTAATTGGGAAGCATAAACCCTAAAGGGGAAATGTGATTATTTCTATTTTTATAGTCAACTTTCCTTTTTTTAAGCGTGTGGCTGGCCACAGTGTGGCCGAATATCTTTATTCATTTTAATATCATTATATATATTCTAACATGTTTTCTTCTTAGGTGAGTTAATCAAGTGTGCATGTAGAATTCTCAATTTCAACTTCTTCAATCATGAATTTCTTATTGCTAGATCATTCAATTGAAAACAGAGGATTTGACTAACTACAAAGCTAAAGCTGTAGTAAACCATTACAATTTGTTACTAAAATAGAAGGAATATGATTGAAATAAGGTATGTTCCTGAGGTTCAACACTTCACCTTCTTCTTGACTTGCTGCAATATGATCAAAGAGTGTGCGATCGGGGAGGGGCAGACGTTGCTTTATACATCCCATCCTTCGTGAGAACAGAACTTGCTCCGAAGCCACCCCCATCCTAATAGACTGGTACTCTTCAAGAGCCGACCTCAGCTTCTCCGCGCCCCATTTCTCAACACATTTTCCCAAGACTGCAGCATCTAGTATCGACATATTTGTGCTCCTCCCGCCATGAGGGCTTATAGGGTGAGCTGCATCTCCAATCAAAACCACATTGTCCCAATAGAATTGATCGAGTGGCTCACAGTCATATATGGCATTCAAGAAAGGCTCTTTCGTTTCTTTCATTACTTGCAGCAACTCCGGGATCCAGACCTTCTCTGCTGCTTCGTACATATCCTCAATCATCTCTCTGCTTACCTTTGTTGTGACTGAGTTTCCCTGAAGTTGTACATCACATTCATTTCTTCATTCTGCAACGGAGAATGTGAGAAACGAGAGAGTATGTATTGTACCTTAAATTGTGGTTGATTGTGATACCAAATCCAATTGACCCTTTGGTAGATTAGCTCGTAGAGAATAGCGTGACCGTCTGAACCTATGTCGAAATAATTACAGTTGCCAAGATCAGGATACGCCTTCTTGAGTGCTAGCACGGTTTCTGAATGCTCGTTGTTTGAATAATCAAGGACTCATCTCCATGCACAATAGCCTGAATATCTGTCGAATAAAGTGTATCAGTTCGTGTTTCTTTGTTACAACAGAAACTTGAACAAAACTGTTTTAAGGTTGTTGACAAACCTCAGTTTAACGTCTGGAAGAAAAGTGTCACGGATTTTTGAGAGGCAGCCATCGGCAGCAACTAGCAGATCGCCTACTATCTCAACTGTTTCATTAGTTTGGAGAACTTTAGCTAGAATTTTGACAGAAGCTTTATCATCGGAAATGCAGAAGGACAAGAAGAGATGTCCCCAAAGAACAACGTCTCGGTGCAAGGAGGTGTAGAGAAGGCTATGCAGATCAGCCCAGTGCATTGCTGTAAAATTGAAATGCTCATCTCTTGATAGTGTTCGGGTTGTTTTCTTGCCACCATCCGTTGCTTGTTCCTGAAATCAAGCAATGGATCATGAAGCAGAAAGATTGTTAGTTTCAAGATCTTCTTGATTTTAGTGAGCTTTACAAGACAACAAGATTAAGTTGTTCACACATAATTCTTGAATTCTAATTTTCTATACCCAAAATCTAAGAACCAGGAGAAATTCATAAATATAGGAAAATACTTGGATAAACAGCAACAAAAGTTTTGATTTCTCAAATTTAGAATTCTTTTGTTAGAAAAGAAACCATAATCAAAGATCTTGCTGCAGGTTTGAGTGTAGAAATATTTCACCTACATGCTCAATAGTCATGGGCAAGCTGTGTAGCTTGGATAAGTCGAGGTTGTTGAATCCATTGCTCAATGAGTTTCATAGACACCGTGTCGAGTCCTACTCCAGCACCGGTAGCACAGCCGTTTGGAGGAGAGCTTGTTTTCTCGAGCACCACCACATCCCACCCCGCTGCAATCAAGGCATGCACGCAAGATATCCCGGCTATGCTGCCTCCCACAACTACTGCCTTTCCTTTCCTGTATGCATGTGCGTGTTTTCTAACCTTTTTTCTCAGGAAAGTTATGTAATACAACAACTTATTCTTTATTATTCATATTTAGTTGATGCTTCAAACACAAGAGTGCATAAACCTAAATTAATAACCTAGCATCCCTTCTGTTTGTATTACTTAATATTACACAAAGATGCCTAGATGGAAATGTTTAAAATAGAAGAATAATAATAGATTAGTTCTCCAACAATGAAGGTATATCTGACAGGAAAGGCATCTTCTTTTGCTGCAGCTCCTCACAATCTTCTCGAGTTGCTGTAATTGGGTCGAGGGGCTGACGATCAGGCAGTTGCAGACCTTGCTTGATACGCCCCAGTCTTCGTGAGAACAGAACCTGCTCCGTTGTGACAGGCAGCCGAGTGGACTGATATTCTTGAAGAGCAGAAGTTAGCTTCTCGACTCCCCACTTCTCGAGACACTTCCCCAGAACGGCAGCATCCAACAGCGACATGTTTGTGCTCCTCAAACCGTGAGGTGTTGTTGGATGAGCTACAATCTGGCCTAACGGCCCACTGTCGTATATCACATTCAAGAAAGGATCATTTGTTTCTCGTATAACTTTCACCAGTTCGGGTAGCCAAACCTTCTCTGCTGCTTCATGTATTTTGGTGATCATATCACTGCTAACTTTCATGGTTACTGAATTTCCCTGATTCAATCACCATTTATTACATCATTATCTTCTTGTTTTACCTTTTTGATTATCCACAAACAAGAAAATGAAAACTTCACCATCATTATCAATTATCAACATCAAAAATCCAAGAGAGAGAGGTACCTTAAGATGTGGCTCCGGTTGATTCACATACCAAATCCAATTGATCTTTTTATTCAACAGCTCATAAAACACAAAGTGAGTTCCTGATCCCAAGTCGAAATACAAGCATTTCCCGAGGTCGGGGAAAGCCTTCTTCAGCCCAAGAATGGTGTCAGAATTCACATTTTCCGAGAAATCAAGAATCCCTCTCCATGCACAATAACCTGAGTACCTAACCGGATCATGATTCAGTCGAAGAAACAACATGCCAAGTTACGAGTAACTAAACTATCAACAACAAATTCATAAACCTCAACTTAAGTTCAGGCAAGAAAGCCTGCCTAATTGAAGAGAGATAACCATCAGCTGCCACAAGAAGATCACCTACAACCTCAATGATCTCTCCAGACTGATTAACTCTAGTCTTCACTCTCACACAATTTCCGTCGTCGGAAACACAGAAGGACAGACCAGTGTGCTGCCCTAAAATTGAAGTTCTCATCCCTTGTTAGCATCCAATTAAGTTTCTTCTCAACAACAATTGCTTCATTCTACAGTGAGACAAAATAAAAAAAATCATCAATCTCAACTGAATTTTGATTCTCTCCACATTTTTTTCAGAATATAAAAGAACTAAGCCTAATTAATAAGCTCTAATAGGAAGCACAATCCACTATCAATGTGGAAAAAAAATGGCAAAGATTTAATTTTTATGGATTTAGGCAGAGCTAATCTAATAAATTCACACTAAATTCAAATAAAATTAACACCTTCTCTCTTTTTCAGTAATTTATTTCATGAACAAGTACAAAACAGCTAATCTTGTCACAATCCATAATTTGATAATCAAGATTCTTGAAAAGATGGTTTACTTACTTGATCAATGGCGAGTGGGAGTGTGGTGATGGAGCCATGACTTGATGAGTTTCTGGGATAAAGGGTCGAGGCCGAGGCCGGCGCCGGTGGCGCAACCAGTTGCCGGGCAGCTTGTTTTCTCCAGCACCACCACTTCCCAGGCGGCGGCGATCAGCGCGTGCGCGCACGATAACCCTGCTATGCTGCCGCCAACCACCACTGCCTTCCCTTTCTTCTCTGCCTTCATCTTTCAAATTGCGTGTGTTATGGATACTTGATTTTTTATGTTTCATTTATGTGTGGTCTATTTTTTCTGAAAATATAAAAGAGCTATCCCTTTTTCTTTTTCTTTTTTTTTATCTTTATTCATTTTCTGATTTTGTCGATATTCCGAGAAGCCAGTGACAAGCCACAACTAAGGGGTATATTGGATTGGGATTTACATGATTATTTTGGAGTTTAAAAAGTTCATGAATTTTCAAATTTATTGACTCCGCATGGAGTCTGTGTGGATTTTGTTTCAATTTTATATGAATTTGTGACGATTTCACGGGATTTGAAATCCATCCTCTTAACGCTCGTTGAAACACAGCCAGAGCTTGAGTGTAACCCAGCGGCAGCTGGAATCCAGCCGCGGCCGAAAATAGTAACCAACGACCGCTGGACGTGGGGGTCGCTAGGTTGCAGACCATTTTTCCAATTTCTACTTTATCTGCTCACTCAGTTGTCACGGACGACTCTCTCTCTCTTGTCTTCTCTCTCCTCCTCTCTACTACAGCATTATCACTAGGTGAACCAAACTCCGAAATTTCTTTCCCAAAATCTTGCCGCTCATTTCTCACAGCATAGCAAAATGTTGCCCCTCATTCAAAATCCACCAAAATATCACCAATAATTATATTAAACAGACAACCAAGCATGAAAAGCACCTTACTTGGAACTAGAATTACTGCAAGAACAAGGAAAATTGAAACACAAGTGTCACTAATTCAAAATATATGCAAAGAAACTGGCAAATAAATATGAACCAAAGCAAAAAATGGCATGCAGTCGAAATTGCTGATAACAGTGATTTGAGTAATAAAGCACGAATCTTGCAGTGTAATGGAGCAAGAACCCTAGATTTATGAGTGCTTAAGAAAGCAAAAGCAGCAATTATGATTTTGTGAAAGCCCGCAATGAATGGCGGTAAAAAATGAGATTTCATCTTTCTAGCGGCCGCTGGACCTCAGCCGTGGCTGGGATGCTGTTGCATGACTCCCAGCGACCGCTGGGTCTCACTCAGCGCTGGAGTGTTCGATGTTGAACGCATCAGCGACCACTAGATGATAATTGGAGCTAAGGTGAATGAATCCATCGAAATCTGGGGGGAGGTCGGATTTCATCCTTTGTAAGTTTTAAACGAAATCCATCACAATCCATAGAATGTTAAAATCCATAGAATGTTGAATACCACGAGATTTTTAAGACTTTAAAAAGTCTGGATTGAATACCTCTTGATTTTAAAAGACTTTTAAAAGTTTGGATTGAATACACCCAGATTTTCAAAATCCAAAAATATCCTACAGAGTCTTGATTGAATATACCCCCCTAAATTTGAGATTCTCCATTTTAAAAGCAGCAAACGAGATTTGATTCTCTTTACTTCGTCACTAGATTTATCCAAGCGCATTCTGCTAGACCGTCTAATTATATTTTAATTGAATATTTTTAGAGTTAATAGAGCTTTATTTAGGTATTATTATGTCTATATTATAGTTAAATTTTCAAATTAATAAAATTCATCTCAGTGAACATTCTTACATACTATAATAATATATTTAGCAAATACAAAAATGAAATTAACGTGACTAGTATATTTTAGTACTACTAATAATTCAGTATACACATCATTATATAGTGAACTATATTTGTCAAACTCCAAAACTTAATTAAATTTGAAAATTTGAAATGACAAGAAAATATAACATCTAAAGTTATGAATTTGCATTGGAATGTGTGCAATTATTTCCATGTGGCATGCAAAATGGGAGATTGTCAAACCTAAAACTTAATATTTGAATTTGAAAAATTGAAATAGCATGTGAAAATGAAAACATGTAAAGTTATAAATTTGTATCGAAAATGGGGGTTTTGGCGAATTAAACCACGAACTTTAGGGTGTTTTGCAAATTTAATCCGAACTTTCAATTTTGGCAAATTAAATCACGAACTTTTCAATTTTTGCAATTTTATCCTGAACTTTCAATTTGGCAAATTAAATCACGAACTTTTCAATTTTTGTAATTTTATCCCGAGCTTTCAATTTGGCAAATTAAATCACGAAATTTTCAATTTTTGCAACTGACAAATTAAATCACGGACTTTTCAATTTTTGCAATTTTATCCCGAACTTTCAACTTTGGCAAATTAAATCACAAACTTTCTAATTTTTACAATTTTATCCCGAACTTTCAGCTTTGGCAAATTAAATCACAGACTTTTCAATTTTTGCAATTAAGACCTAATCAAACTTTATTAACAAACTTTATTGACATAAAATAATAAAAATATAACAAATAGTATAATATTATTTTACATGTCTTTATTGAAAATAAATATTAATTAATTTGATAGTATAAAAAAATAGATAAAACATACCATAATACTTATTTATACTATTTTGTTGAAGTATTTATGTTATTTTGAGGTATTCATACCATAATTTACGTTATTTTGAGGTATTTTATTTATTCAAAATATATATCATAACATAACATCTCAATATAGACATTGTTTACTCAAATATATATATTTTTATCATAGATTAGTAACACCTCAATACTGGCATTATTTATTTATTTAAATATTTATTCCCATGCAACAATTAATAACTTGTTGCCTTGCCTTGTTCTATCCTACAATAGGTGTATACGCAAAAGTTCGTGATTTAATTTGCCAAAGTTGAAAGTTAGGGATAAAATTGCAAAAATTGAAAAGTTCGTGATTTAATTTGCCAAATTGAAAGTTCGGGATACAATTGTAAAAATTGAAAAGTTCGTGATTTAATTTGCCAAATTGAAAGTTCGGGATAAAATTGCAAAAAATCTGAAAAGCTCGTGATTTAATTTGCCAAAGTTGAAAGTTCGGGATAAAATTGCAAAAATTGAAAAGTTCGTGATTTAATTTGTCAAAATTAAAAGTTCGGGTTAAAATTGCAAAACCCCCTAAAGTTCGTGATTTAATTCGCCAAACCCCCTCGAAAATGTGCAATTATTTGCATGTAGCATGCAAAATAGGAGAGAAAATGCATTGCAAATTGAAAAAAGCATACATGGAAAAAATCATACAAGAATCACATCTGTAAACATTGAAAAAAGCATACATGGAAAAATCATACAAGAACAAATCGATCATACAAGAACAATAGTATACAACGTGGATACACACACGACCTAATCATACATGAACAAATCGATCATACAAGAACAAAAGCGTGCATACATGAAAAAAAGCATACAAGAATCAGATTTGTAAACATGGAAAAAAGCATACAGGAAACAATACGAGCATACAAGAACATATCATACAAGATAAGTTTAACACACGAAGAAGTTTCATACAAGAACAAAATTCGTTCATATCATACAATAACATATCATACAAGAACTTATCATACACGAAAAAATGTTCATAAAATAACATATCATACAGGAAAAAGTGTCATACACGACAAGTTCGTTCATACAAGAACAAAAGCGTCATTACAGGAAAAAAACCCTAGATCGGCGGCACCCTAAATCGTTCATACAATAACTAAATCGTGCATACACGAAAAAAACCCGTGCATACACAACCAAGTTAGTAAAGCCTAGATCGGCGGCGCCCTACAACAAACAAGACAATTTCAATACAAGAAAATACCAAAACAAGAGATTTTGTATGCAAGGAGAAATTTAGCAAATAGATTTTAAACGAAAAACTGATAAGATATTTTCTTCCAAACAGTTGGTGTGCATAATTACATCAAAGATTAAGATCAAACTCCATGAAACTGAAAAATGACGCCGCCGACAACTCAAACCTAATTCGCCGCCGGCAACGAAAAAAAAAAAACCTAAATTTGGACCCGTAAATGAACCCTAACTCGGCGGCGTCGAATATGAAACCAAATAATTTATACAAAAAACGAAGAGGTAAGTCGCCGGAAAAGAATTGCCTCAGCGGCGGCATCGCGGACATCGGAACCATGGTGCGGCGGCGTCGTTTGGTCGTCCATGTTTACAGATCTGAGACGGCAGAGGACGTTGTTGTCAACGGGGGTGATGTATGGCGCCGACGAGCAGCAGAAGAGATGGAGTGGCGGAAGAAAGTAGAGGGGGCGGCGGAAGTGAGTACTGGAGAGTCAATAGAGGTAAGTTAGGATAAATGAGAGGAGAGTAAATTGAGGTTAATATGAAAGAGTAAATTTACACTAAAGGGTATAAAAGTCATGAAATAAGTTAAAAGGGTATTTAAACCTTTTTTTTCTTTTAGGGTATAATTTATCTTTTGTGTTACAAAAGGGGTATTTTGAGTTTTGTCTCAAAAAAAAAAGCTAACCTGAGGAGAGAGAAGTTTTACACAGTTTTCAGCTTTCAGTCTACTGCCAAAATAAAAATAAAAAAGTAAAAAATAAATAAGTTTCTTCTATTTCATTTTCAATTTCATTCAAAAGAAACAGCAATAAAATAAAAAAGAAAAGAAAAATACATTAAAATGACAAAAAACTCCTTCAACAGTCACAGGTTGAGGAACGGAAAGAAGCTTCTCGAGACGCCGCGATCATTTCCGCAAATATTTATTGTGCTTGCGTCTGATTCAAAGATTATTCTGCGTTTCGCCTTCATACTTGATTCAGGTAAACCACCAAATTTCTTGCTCTCAAACTTTTGCATTCGCGTCTGTTTTTCATTGTTCAGAGGTAGTGTTCGGATTGATTTGCTATTACTCACGTTGCTATGACGATGTCGATGGATTTGCATTTTCTCTGTTTTTTCGTGATTTTGGAATCTGAATGCATAACTTGAATACTGCCAAACACATTCGCGAAATGTATTCCACATAATTAATTAATCAGGGATTTTTGTGACTCAGTGAAAGCTAATTTTCCTTTATTTATAGAGATAAGTGCTGACATTCTTCAATCTGATGGATTGATAGCGGTCTCCTGGCATAATGAGAGCTACTTGCAAATTCAGAGTGTATTTGCCTGATATTAGTGGGGCTAAGGGTAGAGGTTGCTCATTGATAATGGTGTGTGCAAGGCAACATCTCTCTGAGAGAATGTCTGTTTATTCTGGAAAATAAGTTGGCTTCTATAGGATAATAATTCAGTCGTGAACTTTAGGAACGAACGGCTACTTATGTTACAGACACATGAGTTATGTGTTTGTGGGGAGGGAGGGGCAGTAAAGTATAGCAAAATACCAGATTTTTGAAAATTTAGTGGAAGATCTTGGCCCATTTGTAGTTATTTAAGCTTATTGGAATAATTTGTTTGGATTTATATCTGCTTCTGTCCAAATCTATAATCTTATTTAGAAATAAGCTCTAAGGCCAATAACTTCTGAATTAAATGCCGAGACTACGGAGTATTACAGTCATACATGCTAATTTTTGCGTTGTGGGCAGTTATTGATCTCGTATAGTCCTCTTCAATTATATTGTTTCCTTTTACACATCTCTCTCCCTCTTCAATACTGGTACACTATCATCATTCTGGTACCCTCACCAAATCCATTCTCTTTTGTGAAGGTAACCCATTTCACGAAGGTCACACGGTTTGGAAGGTGATTCATTTCACTTTTTTATTGATGTCTATATTATTGAGGGGCGATCGTTTCACAACCAATGTCTAAGGTTTTTCAACTTCAAACCAAATAATGGCCCTGCCCAAGAGAATATTTAAAGTTGCTAACTTTAAGACTCTGCCAAACACCCCTTCCAGCAACCTACCTCCACCATTGCCAGACCCTGCCACCATCACTAATCTATTTCTGAATTCAGACGATCCAGATTTACTAGCCCTATCTGTCCACACCCCGTTTCAGTGGACTCCAGCTTTAGTCCAAACAATTCTTAAACGCCTCTGGAACCATGGCCCTAAAGCTCTCCAATTCTTTAATCTACTTGAAGACCACCCAACTTATGCCCACTCTGCCATTGATTTTGACTATGCTATTGACATCGCTGCACGGATGCAAGACTACAGGACTTTGTGGAACCTTATATCCAAGATGAGATCCAAGAGATTGGGTCCCTCCCCAAAAACTTTTGCTATTATTACAGAAAGGTACGTTTCCGCTGGAAAGGCTGATAAGGCTGTGAAGATATTTTTATCTATGCACAAACATGGCTGCCAACAAGATGTGAACTCATTTAATATTTTGCTTGATGTATTGTGTAAATCGAAACGGGCAGAGATGGCGTATAGGCTGTATCAAGCATTCAAGGGAAGGTATAGAGCTGATGTGATTAGTTACAATATTATTGCGAATGGGTTTTGTTTAAAGAAGAATACACCACGAGCATTAGAAGTTATGAAAGAAATGGTTGAAAGAGGCCTGGAGCCAACATTGACAACATATAACATATTACTTAAGGGCTACTATAGAGCCGGACAAATTCATGAAGGGTGGTTGTTTTTCTTGCAACTGAGGAAGAGAGAAATTGAGATTGATGTTGTTACCTACACAACAGTGATTCATGGCTTAGGTGTGGTAGGTGAAGTTGAGAAGGCGAGGAAACTGTTTGATGAGATGATTGGAGCTGGCGTGCTTCCTTCAGTTGCGACTTATACTGCACTTATTCAAGTTTTGTGCAAGAAGGATTGTGTTGAAAATGCCATTGTAGTGTTTAAGGATATGTTAACGAAAGGTTATGTGCCGAATGCAACTATCTACACTGTAGTCATTAGAGGATTGTGTCATGCTGGAAAAATAGATATGGCTATTGAGTATATGGATAAAATGGAAGATAATTGTGAACCAACAATTCAGACATTCAATGTTGTCATTAGGTATTGTTGTGAGGATGGGAAAATTGAGAAGGCTTTGGAGATGTTTGACAAGATGAATGGTGGGTCTTGTTTGCCTAATTTGGATACTTACAATATCTTAATTGGTTCAATGTTTGGACGGAAGAAATCGGATGACTTGTTGGTTGCTGGAAAGTTGTTGATAGAAATGGTTGGTCGAGGATTCTTGCCTCGTAGGCATACCTTCAATCGGGTTCTAAATGGGCTTATGCTGACTGGTAATCAAGGATTTGCACAAGAGATTTTGAGGCTGCAGAGTACATGCAGTCATCTTCCTCGTCATTTTAGATTGTGAATGCTTCTGTTTTATTTGCACTGGCTATCGGGAATTAGGGCCCTGATTATAATTGAAGTTTTTCAATAAAACAATTTATGTATTACTAAGTCATAGAAGTGCCTAAAGAATGCGACTCGCATCAAATTGGGGATGATGATTGTTTGACCATTCTGATGGTTATATGATATCTTAAATAATAATACCTCTAACTCCTTTAATTTTATTGTGATATGTGAATATGTTTGCATCGTTGTATTTTTGCAGATAATGAATTGTTTGTATGTTGACAGATTGAAGAAAGTGTTGAATGAAAGATATGGATAAAGTGCTGTGCTGAGAAGAGAGATATGCAGTGCTTTCATTCCATGTATCTCAAAGTCAAATATGAATGAGAGATAGTTAATAAGTTGAATACTGAGTAATTTAGTACTTAGTTATAGCTAGTTAAATCAGACTAGAGAGACTGATATTAGGTGAAACTTTATGCTGAAACTATAGACTCATTTCTTAGTGGGGACGTGGTTTGTTTAATTTTTTTCAAATCCTAGTCAGTAGTTTTTCTATCGGATTGTCAGTTCCAAACTCAGGCAACCTTGAAAACGAAAAACAATGCCTTAGTTAGATTAGTCTTAATGTTCAAATCCCAACCACATCTACCCGAAGTTTTACTTCATCTTCTTCAGCGTATTAATAAATGTGCTGGTAAACGTTCAAAACAAGTTGAACAAGTTAATTCCTTGTTACTCACCCACGGTTTTCTTCTTGTTAGAGATCTTTGGATTAATACCCTCCTATATAATTCTCTCATCTTAACATATGTGAATCTTTCTAGACCCCAAACCATCCTCAGCCTCTTCAGGGAGATGCTTCACAATCAGGCTCCTCCTAATAACTACACTTTCCCACCTGTTCTTAAAGCCATTGTTTCTCTCTCACAAAAGTATGATATATCACGAATAGGTTACTCCTTACATGCACAATGTGTTGAAAGAGGCCTGCTAGATGACCCGTTTGTCCGAACTACATTTCTTTCTCTTTATTCACATTTTGGTGATATAAGTAGCGCAAATAAGGTCTTTGATGAAATTCCTCGACCATGTATTGTTTCATATAATGTGATGCTTGATTCATTTGGAAAAAGTGGCAACATGGATTCCGCTATTTCGATGTTCTCTAGCATGCCAAAGAAAGATGTTTATTCGTGGACTAGTATCATCAACGGCTACGTGCAAAATGGGTACTTTAAGGAGGCGATTAGATTTTTCATGGATATGATGGCTGATGAGGAAGTAATCCATGGCTCTTTAAGGCCGAATGAGGCCACCTTTGTAAGTGTCCTCTCTGCGTGTGCGAATTTGGATAATGGCTTCGTGTTGTGTCAGGGGAAGCAAATTCATGGATACATGGTTAGGATTGAGGAGGGGCTGAGTGTTTTTAGTGGAACAGCGTTGATATCATTCTATGGAAAAATGGGTTGCTTGAGTTATGCTTTTAAAGTGTTCAATGGTATGTCTGTGAAGAAGGTATGTGCGTGGAATGCTATGATATGTTCACTGGCTTCAAATGGCACGGAAAGCCAGGCTCTGGAGTTGTTTAAGAAAATGAAGAGCTTGGGATATCGTCCCAATGAAGTTACATTTGTAGGTGTCGTAACAGCTTGTGCTCGGTCAAAACTCGTGGACACGGGCATGGAATGGTTTCAAGCTATGTATCGTGATTATGCCATTACACCTCAGATGGAACATTATGGATGTGTGGTCGATCTCTTGGGCAGAGCTGGCCTTCTGAAAGAGGCATATGAATTTTTGAGAAGCATGCCTTTTGAGGCAGATGCCTCTGTACTGGGAGCTCTTTTGGGTGCTTGTAAGATTCATGGGGATGTTGATTTGGGAAATGAAGTAGGCCGACGGTTGCTTGAGTTGCAACCCGATCGTTGTAGAAGTTACGTGCTGTTGTCCAGCATTTATGCTGGGGCAGAGATATGGGACCAAGCTGCTGCCTTGAGGAAAGCAATGGTGCATGCTGGAATTCATAAGATTCCAGCAATTAGTATGGCTGAATAAATGTGGGTGTGGTTTTGCATGCTTTTCTCTGCACAATTTTGTTTGATTTAGCAGATAACCTTGTAGTACTTAGTTTTTTTGCGATCTGCTATCCGATTGCCCATTCTCTTTACTATTCAGGTTTCAAAAAATCATTTTTATAACACAAAAACTTGCGTGCGACCGGTCGCACCCCATGCGACCGCGCGTGGGGTGCACGCGCCTGACCCACGCGCGGCGCGTGGGGTGCACGCGCTTAGTTTTTTTTTTAAATTTATTTTCCGATTTTTTTTTTCCTTTTTTCCTTTTCTGTTTTCAATTTGTTTGTTTTTTTTTCAGATTTTAATTTTTTTTTTAATTCTATTTTTTTTTGCCTCTTCGTTTGTTTGTTTGCCGTTTCGTTTTTTTGTTTGCCGCTTCTTCTTTGGTCAAGATTCGAGCGAGGGGAGCCGAAGGCCTCGGAGCGAGCCGAAAAAGTCTAAATTGTTGCCCGCCGATTATCCTTATATTTGTAATTGGAGCGAAGGCGGAAACGTAAAATCGGAGCCGAAGGCGGAGACGAAAAAAAAACTGAAATTTAAAAAAAAAAAACTGAAATATAAAAAAAAAAAAAAAAAAAAAACTTTGACCGGGTCAACGGGTCAAGCCCGGATTGACCCGACCCGACCCGGTCGCATCCCACATGCAGCAGGTCGCATGGGAGTGTTTCCCTTTTTATAGTTATTACATTGACAAAAACGTTGGTCCAAATTGGATTACTTCCATCTACATTAGTGGAATTAAGTATCACCAAGGAGTCTACTAAGAAGTTTCCTAATTTTCGTAGTAATTGCAAGCAGAAAAGTGAGTTAGCTTCCAATATATATGTCGAATAACATTTGTAGAATTGCTTCACTTCCTCTTAGTTGTGGATAGTTTTGCTTCAGTTACAACTGCGCTAACTCCTAACCTTAAAAATTTTTCCCTTTAGTAAAAAGATGTTCACTTGCTGCAGTCTTTAGATTTTATACACTCAACTCAATTTTTCATAATCTGGACCTAATAAACAACTGCATTGTTGTCAAACTCGTCAAGGTAAGGAGAGATGTCGGCTTATGACACTGTTGTTGCTGGCAAGCTGAGGCTGAAGGGCAAAGCTTTGGATGTGAGGAATGCAGGTATCAAAACAAAGAGCGAAATTTCCTATCATATCTTGCAGAGCACGACAAGTCCACAGGTTCGACACAATATTCATGACCTTCTCTTTTCATGTCTTGTAAGATGATAATGGCGCCATTATCCACCATATACATGCAATGAAAATGTGTATTCTTTTTCTTTTGAGAGTCGAATTCGTTCTATCCCCACGAATATTGACTTAATTTTGTTCTAGCTACTAAAACTAGAAGCTTTCAATATCTCGTGTATAGGCATCTGTGTAGAGTGACAATATCTCCGTAACGTTGCTGGATTTTGTAGCTTTCTAAGGTAGTTTGTTAATTTATGCTGCCGATGAAAACAATGCGCTGGTATCAGATAGCAACAATGGAGGAGAATACGATCAGGATGAGCGCCTGACTCCTGCAGAAAGGCGGTATATGGAACAACGGCAAAAAATCGAGCTGGAAAGACTTGCGAAGGCTGCCAAGAAATCTCACCGTGATCGCATTCAAGAATTCAATCAGTATTTGGCTAATCTTAGCGAGCACTATGACATCCCCAAAGTTGGGCCTGGCTAACAACCATTTTTCTTGTCAAACTCATTACGTTGTTTGCTTTCCTCTGTTGCTTCGGTGGATTCACATTCACAAGTGACTTCTGTCTTCTGTCTCATGAAACTAGTAAAACTGCAAATTTAATGTACTTATCAGTACTCTCTCTCTCTCTCTCTCTCTATCTCTCTCTCTCTCTCTCTCTCACACACACACACACACACTAGCAGGTATTAGTTTAGTCCATGGACCATGTATTACATGAATCTCTCCAGAAAACCAGAACATAGTTTACATCACGAGATTGGTGTGAGTCTGTTAAATTGAGTTCAGGAGGCTAGAACCTATAATCATATTGTGATGTCCATGTTAAGCAAGCCACAGTCTTCATTCAAGCATCCTTTCAACCTCTAAATTTTACACTTATATATATACTGAAATGGAAATAGGAAGCCCCTAATTACATTCTTTATCCACATAATTTGGATATTGAAACCCTAATCAATTCTGCAAAACCAAAACACCTAATTAACTAAGCAAATCAACAGAATCACCACAACGCTTACTATGTTGAATACATAATCTTTATTATACTCATGAGTATTGAAAAATTTAGTAAAGATCGAAGCTGTGAGTGAGAGAGAGGCTGTCGACGTTTGGCCGAAGGAGGGGATGGTGATGGTCAGTCAGTGAGAGGTTTGAGTCGAGTTGCGATTGCGACGTCGGAGGCGGCGAGTTGGTCACAACTTCAGTGAAACAGAGATTGAGAGACTGACTACGAGGATGAATTTTTCATTTTATTTTTTATGTTTGTTATTGGGCTTCTGTGCTGGGCTTTTTTTAAATAACGGCTGGGCATAATAAGGCTAATTTGAAACGTAGCCCCCTTTTATTCTTTAGTCTTCAAATTTAAAAATAATAAAAAATATTTTCTTTGTTCTGTTTAATATATTTTATTTTATATTTGGGCGTCTCGTTTAATATATCTTATTTTTTTTAAGGAAATAATTAAAAGATTATATATATTTATACGGTCATCATTATAATAATTATTATTTCATTTCCTCCATTCAAATTTGTTGTTTCCCCCTCCAAAAGTTAGTGCGCTTTGTTTCTCATTAGATTCAAAATTTGATCGCAACTAAAAATGAAGAAATTCAAGGTTTATTGTTAATTTATTGAATTTAATTTCTTTTCCGTTTTCTACTACTCTTTTTCCGATTCTGCATTTCAGTATTGTATTCAATTTCTTTTCCGTTTTCTGCTGCTATTTTTCCGATTTGTGCATTTCAATATTGTATTGTATGTTGATTTCTTCATTCTTACCTCCAATTCTTACTTCATGTTATATTGAACGACCGTATTACCCGAATAAATTACAATATTTTTTGGTTTGTCGAACATCTTGTTTTCAATTATTTGGATCGAGAAACTTAAATTTAATTCATTTTTCTTTTTCTGCTTCATTTTTTGTTATGTATTTATGCTATGGAGCTCAGTTTGTATGAATGCGTTTTTATATTTCCGGTAAAATCGTTTGTGTTCACTTTGTTTGAATATGTGCGGATCTATGGATCTCGAGACTTCTATTGCCTTTGCTGCTAATTTTTCCTTCTTATTACATCAAATAATATTGAATGAATGTATTACAAGAAGAAATTGTTGTATTTGGTGATTTGTCGGACATCTTGTCTTCAATCATTTGGATCGAGTGACTTGAATTCAAATTGTTTTTGGTTTTCTGCTTCATTTTTGGTTGATTTTGGAATATTGACATCTGTCAACAAATAGTTTAACTAGGTGTCTTCTCTCATCTATTGTTTAATTTCTGCAGATATTTTCGACTATGAAGAATCGTGTGGGATGTGTTTCAAATAATTAAACTTTGTATTTGTTGAGATTAGGCATTTCTCGAAGTAGTACCTTCAATTATGTCCAATTAAGGCCAACACGTACTCAATCTCAATGTGATTCGTCTGATACGTCTTCCATCATTGAAAGCCTGGTTGCAATGGTATATTTCTTTTCTTTACTTTTTATTCAACTTACTATTTGTTGTTATGTATCAGATTGCTTTTTTTTACTAATATTCAGGTAAAATATTTTGTCTTCTTTGAAGATGCTGCTGATATTGCTGCAAACTACCAGTCAAAGCTTGCTTCATTTAATGAACATTGGGATCATATACTGTCTTAAATGACATTAGGAAGAAAATTTCAGTTCATTATAAGGACATGCCTGCAGATAAAGCTTTGCAGCTTGTTGAGATGGTAAATTATAGTGCTTTACAATTTGTTGAGATTGTAAATTGTATATTTGGTAAATTGTATTCTTTATGACTGTTGTTGAAAAAACTTTTCCCTCTTTTAAATCATTTGCTTAATTTTGTTTAGCTAGAGAGGTATGATGGGAATCGAATCAATGATGCCCTTGGCATAAAGGATATTGAGTTTATTAAGTTTCACTTTGTCTTTGGGTGATATATCTAAACTTTTTCAAGGTTCGGAAGTCTAACCATGTCTGCTTATTCGTCCCAAGAAGGAAAAAGCAACATTTCTAGGTTTATTTGCTGCTTAATTCTGTTGTACTTGATTTATAGTATTTATTGATAATATTTTTTGCTTCAGCTTATGTTTCACTTCTTCTATATGTTTATAGGAAATTCTATAAATTTGAAGCAGCAACACATTGGTCAAAATGATGCAGCCATGGTCATTAAGTTCTCTCTGGCCAAGATTGATTCGTCTTACTTTACTAATAAGGATGTTGGTCTGTGCTTTTACTTTGGTCACACCTCTTTTGGTGTTCATGGCACTGCTATGAAATGCATATTTGAATTAGTATATGTTGTTGGTAAGTGTGATTATCACTACGTTGTTTTGTGTTTGAATTGTATATCTGAATTACCGTGACTTAACTTTGCTTCCTTTGGTGTGTGATCTGTTTCCTTTCGTATTAATCATCTTATTCATATGCAGAAAATTATGGAGTGAAACTTATTCCCATTTTTGTGACTACTGAACCTGAGAGGGATAGCTTTGAAAAGATTAGCCTTTTCTTAAAAGGTTTATCATTGTAGTTGCTCTACCATCTAACTTTACGTTCATTGCTTCATTATTTGATTATTTATGCTGTTAATTGCAAGTTTTCACCCCTCCGTTATTGGTCTTAGTAGACCTAAGCATAGGGTGAAGAAATTATCTATGGATTATTTTGAAGCTGACAACCGGATTTTGAAGTACTCAAGCGGGATTTTGAAGTACTCAAGCGACCAGGTTGTTCTGCTCTATTTGGTCGACCCTAGGGGTCGCCTTGTGAAGGTTTTGCATCTCGACAATCCATGGATGCTTTTTGAAATTAATGAAGTTGTGAAGAGGAAGTAAAGTGTTAAAGATCTGATAACATAGTTTTCAACATAATTCTCACAGGCAGTTGCTTCAGATATGTTCATTGTCCCGGATATAACATAGTTTTCAGCCATTTGTTTATAGTGTATAGAGGATTTTATCATATAGTTTTCACATAGTTCTCACAGGTAGTTACTATAGATATGTTCATTGTCCCAGCTAGTGTAATTGGTATGTGACATACCAATCTATGACTGTGAATAACATCTCACAAGCCATGTTGTTTGGCACAGTGAATAACACATCTCACTGAGTTACTCGTATAACTTTTAACGTCTCTGCTGCTTCATTCATTTTATTTTGTTTACTTCGTCTATTTTTTTTTTGTCATCGTTTTCACAACTTGCGGAAAATGGACTATCAACTTATCACCAAGCTTTCGTCTGACATGGAAGGACTGAAAGGCTTCACAAAACTCCTTCACAAA